>OY755175.1:4903882-4929753 GCA_963576735.1 Bedellia somnulentella | reverse complement strand
ACAAAGACAGTAAAAGTCATTCAATTAACCAAACTCATTAAGTCGTTCACGTTCTCAAGGGGTCGTTCAAACCGCGTTTACGAATTGGAGTAGACATAAAAAATAAGGGGAAGGACATGGTCTATTTGGATATCTTAACTTAAATCTGAATAAAGAAAACATGTAAAAGGGGCTCTGATACAATATTTAAGTTAAATTCAGTGCCCTGGGCACTAGATGGCGTTACTTGATTTTTTCCGGACTATTCTACATTTAAATTTAAATCTTTTTGTTCATGAAAACCTCATGTGGGGATTATTACTAATAAATAAAGAATAAATAAAGGAAAGAAAAATTTGATGATCCCGCCTGTGTCGAAATTTTTCTTTCCTTTATTTATTCTTTATTTATTATTCTACATTTTAATGATTTCTTACTAGACCAGAGAATATCAATAGTACTATAACTACCTACCTCTACTAAATAGGTATGAATAAATCCATTAATTAGGTCAAACTCAAACGCTCCGTATATCCACGAAGGCGATGGCAGAGGAGCTAATACTTTTGAACATCACGTGACATTGTCACCTGGCGTTCAGAGTACCCACGTTATGCCTGGACACTGTACTCAAGTGATACGGGGCAGCCCTATCGCATGACTAAGTACAATTTAAGTCATGTGGGTTTACACATGTTTTCTCTCTAAATAACGAAACAAGTCTCTAAATAACGCAATTTATATGTGAACACAAAGCTTAGATTTAAAGTTCTGAAATTATCGTGACGTAATTTATGGATATCCCAATAAAGGACTAGAGCGGAGTAGGGAAAACTTGTGTAAAATGGCTGATGGTTGGTCATGGGTTTCCAGCCACATCGTCCAAAAAATACTCGAATAAGGCGAGGCAAAAAGGAGGGCTATGGCTGGAAAAATCTGACTCCATGCCAAAGTCAAAGCAAACCCCAGCAGAAATTTAGAGCACTTACACGTTATGTCTTGTAATTCATATGTGAGTGAGTGCCATTAGACCTGCTATCTTCTAAATTTTATGAAAATTTTATGGTAGTGGATGTTGAGCATGACAAAAGGGGCATGAAAGTAGATTGAATGCAGTGTGAATAAGATCCCACAAATATATATGTAATGTCAGATTGTACGACAGAGTGAAAAATAGTGTGATTCGTTTAGGTGTGAAAGATGATGTAGGGTGCAAGATGGAGAAAGGAATGTTAAGGTGGTTTGGGCACACGGAGAGGATGGATGAACATAAAGTGGCTAAAGAGACGTATAGAGCCAATGTGGATGGTGTTGTTAGTAGAGGAAGGTTTTAATACAAAATCAAAAACGTTCTTACGGCGGCGAAAGTCCGTAGTGAAAAGAATAAAAGAGCATGTATGAGAAGAATGATGAATCTGACAGAAGCAGAAGAGATTTGTCAGGATCGTACAACTGCCTACCCTAATGGGAACAACGAGCATGAGTATAAATAAGTAAGAAATTATTATACCCCCGCTACTAGCGCTTCCGACCAGGGACCTAAGGACCTTATTGAATGGAGTTTGTTAATCTGTTAAATTACACTGAAGATACGGATACCCAAAAATAAACTAAAATCTTTGGAAAAGAGTTTTTACACACATATACTCGTGGCTATAAAACCCAAAAAGGGGAAGCCAGAGCTTCAGTTATTAGAAATTCCTTAGCCACTTAAGGAACTTAAGTGGGGAAAAGATTGTATAAAGAAAGAAACCCTTAAATCCCTGAGCGAATAAGGAACTACTCTAAGCCAACACAACACAGCAAAAGAAAAATCTTCTCAATCACAGGTTATCGTTATAGCACGCTACATTTTATGAAGGTATCCGTATTTATAGGACATACATACATACATACATACATATACTCACGGCTGTAAATCCCTAGAAGAGGTAGCCAGAGCTAAGGAATTAGAAATTCCTCAGCCACTTTTGGAAATGATAGTGGGGAAAAGATGGTAAAAATGAAGGTTGTTGGTGATGGGTCTCCAACCGTATCGCCCAAAAATCCCTTAAAAGCCCCAATACCGTTAGTCGCCTCTTACGTACACCCACCGGAAGAAATGGGGTAGTGCTATTCTAAGCCGACACTACACAGCTTATTCATATATATTATTATAGGAGTTTTCACTTAAATAGAAAACCCAGCAAAGACGGTTGGGTATACGATTTGAGATTTAATATGGCCGCTCGCTTAAATTCGGCTTCGCATTTCATCGGCTTTGAAAGGCAAAATTCTTATTTAAATAAATGGTTCTACCTGTTATTGTTACACCTCCCGTAGAAAATATCTTTAACGTGGCCTTAGGATTGTAAAGTTTGTATGTCACTCCAGGATGTAATTCAGGTTCATAACTGAAAAATAATAAAACATTATAAGCATGTGATAATTGAAGTTAGACTTATTAGTATGAATATTTATTATTGTTGACGGTGACTTGGTTGATGGCAAAAATCACGATTTGCTCACACTTGGTAAACCCTTCGTAAGGTAGTTTATAGTTGGCATAACTAAGTGTTGGTAAAAAAAAATGTTATATGTTGGAAGGATGGCAATGAGAATATGTTCTTATACCAATCTCTTGACGTAATATCACCCGGTGTTTTACCTAAACGGAGTATTCACCTGTTAAGATGCAAGCCTATTGCCCTTTCGTACTAACACACTATCATATGAGTCAGTATAATTTTGTCATGTGGATAACCTTACTCGACTCGAAATGCCAATCAAATAAAAGCCCAATACCTTGAGTCGCCTAAGAAATAGGCTAGTACTATTTTATGTGTACTGTGTAGTGCCGGCTTAGAATTTCGCTACCCCTTTCTACCCACGGGTATCGTAAGAGGCGACTAAGGGTATCGGGGCTTTTTATTGGATTTTTGGGCGATGCGGTTGGAGACCCATCACCAAGAACCTTTATTTTACCGCCTTTTCCCCACTCAACTTCCAAAAGTGGCTGAGGAATTTATAATTCCTTGGCTCTGGCTACCCCTTCTAGGGAATTATAGCCGTGATTATATGTATGTATGTGTATTTTAAGCCAACACTACACAGCGACATATTAAATTGAATCAAAACGCATACCGATAATAAAGCCGGGGCGGATCGTAGTTCGTAATATTTATTCATATTTCCAAAAGTGGCTGAGGAATTTCTAATTCCTTAGTACTGGTTATCCCGGATTTATAGCCATGAGTAATGATATCTTTCCAAGTGCTGTAAAACTATTCAACAAATAAACATATTTAGACATAATTTAAAACCATTTATTTCTCTAGCTCTGAAGCTCTGGTTACCCCTCTTTGGGATTTATGGCCGTGAGTATATGTATGCATGTTAAAACTATTAAAATGAATAGTTTTAATTCACAAATATGTTTAATCCGATCACTTTGCCCTTACTTAAACAGGGATCACACGACAGGTGTGCAGCGAGGCCAAATGTCTCGGACTCGGAATGTTTGTAGGGTTCAGTACCTCTAATGGAAATAGAACTATACTTGATTACTGGTTTTAGTAATTTTGTACATGTATGAATAATGAAATAGAAGTTGAAAAAAATAATATATAAAACGATTGGTAACTGTACAAACTTTATAATGTATGGGTGTACAATGTTGATGATATTTTTTAGTAGAGAGCAGCATCATTAAACGATTCAGGATCTGATGGCTAGATAGATATTTATTAATAAAAGAAAATGAGACGAGCTATCCAGATAATATTTGATTAAGACGTTGGGCAAATGAGCTCTGATAAACATTTTAATAACCTGTCTGGAGGAAGTCAGATATAAGTAGTGTTAAATTTCATTATACGTTATCAAGCTTTTGAAAAACAATAATGTAGGTATGTCAACTAAGCTAAGATAAGTGAATTCAATAACAAGCCATAGCTGATAGAATTACGAGTAAGCGCTAGTAAACTAAAACAAGTCGTCAGCAAAATTGAATATAAATCTAGTATATTCTTATAAAGGCGGGGGTCCGAAGTGAGAAGAATAAAAGAGCATGTATGAGAAGAATAATGAATGTAAGGGAAGCAAGAGAGGTTTGTCAAGATCGTACTAAGTGGCGATTGATAGTCTCTGCCTACCCCAATGGGAATAATGGGCGTGAGTATAAGTAAGTAAGTATTTAGTAAATCTAGTATAAGAAATACGTTTGAATGTCTATGTGAAAATGAAGACTACTATTACGAACTAACTAACTAAGCAAACTAAAACTATATACAGTAAGAGCAAATGCGATTCATTAACATAGACACGGGATAGATAGATAGAAACTCTTTATTGCAAATTGCATTTTGTAGACATTCTAGATTAAAAATTCAGTTGTCAGTCTTATCGCTTACATATTTAAGTTTCCGTTTATCATGACACTATCTTTTACCATAGGTTTCGAAGCAGAATTTGCTAAATGATCGATAGGAGTGCAGCGGGAAACTGTAGTACAAGTAAAGAAGATGGCTAGTCATAAAAAACAATAATTCTGCTATATTCGCCCTCGTTCATAATTGCTGGTGATTCTGAAGGACTGGCTACCCTTTTTATCTATCCCCAGCTATCATAGCCGACGGATTCTATACTTATTAAAACGAGGAAAAAAAATGTCTCTTAAACCAATTAATAGATTTCATTAAAAAAAAACTACAACCCTACAAAAAAGGTGCGAAGTTGAGGTCACCTAGTTTCTAACAATAGTATCATGTTATATGTTTTTTTATTAATATTAGCATCTTTATCGATCTCATTTCACTACAGACCAATCAAAATGGGATATTATTAATTGCACATCAAATGAATAATCACCCATCAATTTCTATATATCATTTATATACCTATTTTTGCATTGTTTTTTTTCTGTAATGCGACACAAATAAATTCCTTATTGTACAAAACTACAACAATTACAACAGTGCATTAATATAAAATCTTTACTAAAAGTTAAATAGCAGTACACCACGAATATAAAACGAAGGTCATTAAGTAATATTTTACGATGAGTATTTTGCTGTGCAATCAGTAATTTTGATATTGTATTTAGGTTATTTTTGCATACAAAAATTGTTTTTATTGATTTCCGTTTAAATACTACCCAATCAAAATTCATATCGTTATATCCCACAATCTTGAAATTCGTAAATGTGACGTATTATTGCCGTTGGGTCCCGAATTATCAAAAACAAATGCAAACAGTACTTTCAAGAACAAAATAGTCTAAAATAAATGTTTTAATTATATATATTTGTAGCTGACCCGACAGACTTCGTACTGTAAATTTGCTTACGGCGAACTTTAGGCGTTTTTATAAAAAAAATGTTAAGGGTGGACAACCCTTAACACTTAGCGGTATGAAAAATAGATGTTAGCCGATTCTCAGACCTACTGAATATGCATGCAAAATTTGGTTAAAATCGGTAAAGCCGTTTCGGAGGAGTACGGAGACAAACATTGTGACACGAGAATTTCATATATTAGACTTAAATAAATAAGTAAGAGTATGCTTACAAATAAAATATTTATTTAACCAACTTTTATTGTCTTATTAATTAGATATTTTAAGTTGTGTAGAGTCGGCTTAGAATAGCACTACCTCATTTCTTATCGTGAGTTTTTTGTAAAAGTCGACTAAGGGTATTGGGGCTTTTTAAGTGATGCCGTTGGAAACCCATCAGCAAAAACCTTTATTTTACAATATTTTCCCCAATTAACGTCTGAAACGGCGCACAGTGATTCGCGTAGAACAAGCTAGGTGGACAAAAGTCATTGTCCAATTTCCTGGAATTGATCGTTTTATGTTGTCAAGAACAACCCTATTATCTCATTTCCAAAAATTGATTGTGCAAAGTCCCGTTATGGCTTGCTAATGAGGTGTTAAAGGGTAAGTAATGACGATTATTACTAATTTGTAATCGTCTCAGTTGCAATTTTGCCACATATTCGACAACACCTCATGACTTGTGCAGTAAACGAATCAGTGTTTTGTGCTATGGATCCTATTAGTACAGGTAAGAACATTATATTTTTATAGAAATCTTACTCCTAGGTAACTAAATCCAATAAAATTTTACGGTCTAAAAGATAGTAGGAAAAACACAAAGAAAAATATATTTTTTAAATGTTTTATAGACTGTAACTTTTTGTCTCCAAATGTCTCCGGGTTAGATTTTATATATGTCGTAGATCTAAGCCTAAACTTAATATTAAACATCACTTTCCATGCTCCTTTTTTGCTCTAACATTTTTTTTTATTTTTTTTACAGAGCAAGTGCTTAGTGTTTCGAAAATTGAATTTTTCGAAGAGTGGATAAAACACGATAAAGAAAACAGAAATTCACGCATTTTCGATTTTTTTCGGTTAAATTTGATCTCTCAAATATAACCGAAGTATCCTTGCGTGAAATCACCAAGAGCATCGCTGCTAGTAGCATGAAAATAGCCCAGAAATGGAATAGTGCTAGTCGCATTAGGGAAAGGTTTCTCTCTATGCATAAAACATGGCTGGAAGGCAAAGACTTTCATTTCAAGGTGTCTGTTAACCCTCCAGTTGCCACCACTTCTACTGAGGGTGCTCAGCGACCGGGAAGACCTCAAAAGAGCTTTGAGGAGTCATCATATAAAACAAAAAAACTACGTGTGGACGGCATCGTTTCTGAATGGAGTGCAAAAGAGTTGGCAATTGCTGCAGAAGTAGCTAGTAGATCGGAAGGCAAGCGGAACGTTGCCCAAGCTATAAAACGAGCGAGTGATGGAACAAGTGTTGAGCAAAATGTAGCCTGCCCTAATGGAAGACTTCTCACCGATATTGAAGCGTGTGCCTATTATATGGACGCTAAGTGTACAAGTCACACGTACAAAGCTAAGAGGAAGTGGGAAATGAAGGCGGGACATAAAGTGTTACCATCATACTATAGTATACGTAAGTGTTTTTTATCCTGTTATCCCCCTTCGGAGCACATTTCTGTAACGGAAACACGCGCAGAAATTAAGCTACAATCGATTTAAGACAAAACTGCTGAGAGATTAGTAAAAACACAGGAAGAAGATATAATAGGTGTGCTTCCACAAAATTCATTCGCCCATTTCGCGACCTTATGTAAATATCCCTCGTAATGAAAATGATTACATAGAGTCGGATTCTTCAGATGATGATAGTGATAGGGAATGATTGTAACATATATAGAATATTATTTTTTAAGTAACTGACTTGTAAACATTTGTTTTTCATATCAGTTTTAAGTTTAGAAAAATGTTTAATGTGGAAGAAATCATGATTTTTGCATTTATTTTAATATATAAATATATTTTTTTTCATTTTTTGTATTTTTATTTACACTACCCCCCTCCCATTTACCTTAAGTCATGAAATTTTAAAAAAAGTACAGAATACGTATGATTAAGCACATATAGAGCCATTCGAGTCGAAAAATAATTTTGTCCATCTAGCTTGTTCTACGCGAATCACTGTGCGGCGGAGGGATTTCTTACTCTGAAACTTGGCTACCCCTACCAGGGATTTATAGACGTGACTATAAGTATGTTTGACATATCACAATAACCGCATTTGAAATGTAAAATAAGAGTTAATTACTTTACTTCTCAACAGCACACAGATACTTTAAAGTGGGATACAACGGCAATACAACATTTATATTTGTTGGACCTAAGGGCAATACAAAGAATGTGGGACACAACACACAACACAACGGATATAAACGGGCCTACCCCCTATCACGTGAATAGTCTACCGAGGCAAAAAATTCAACTGCGACATTTTGTCAATTGGTTTTCCGAGAACGTACCTCTGCCACCACTTCGATTACAAATATGTCGAGTAAATACCTATGTGGATGTTCTCCGTATATTTCTCCTCACTTTTGATCCTAATAAAATACAGAATCGAATGCTAATAACAGCATCGAATCAATATTTCTTGTATTCGTTACTTTTGTCCACCATTCTACAACTGGGTCAATTACGAGCATGTACAACTTGATTAATATTTTGCTAACAAATGAATATCGATCCAAAAGTTTGTACCGTTTGTACAATTTTCTTTACAAAACTCAACTACAAATGCAGGGTTGCACGACGACGAAGCTTTGTTACATAATAAAAGAAAAAGTAAAACCTTGGTCTAATTTTCCACCTGATTGAATAATACTACGACTTTATTCATATGGCGGGGTAGCCATTCAAAATAGTAAATACTAAATTATAAGGAAAGAGGCCATTATTTGATTCCTAATCGATCCTATGTACCACAATGCAACCAAACCTAACCACCAGACCAGTAATATTGAGGGAATAAGTTATAACTAACCACTAATAGCATGGCATAAAACACAGCAGTTTTAAAGAGAATAAGTAAATCCCATACTGCGATAGAAGTTCTAAAGAGTGTAATTATATTCTCTTCAATACTTCTTTAAGCTTACACCCTAAGTAGTCACTTTAGCAACTCACGAAAAAGAAGAAGTGCACTTAAACCGACACACACAGCGGAGAAGCATAGCCTTTCAAATATTATAATGTTATGTATTCAAAACCATTTCTTTTGAATCAGAATTGAAAACAGTATATCTTTTGGAGAACTTTATTGAGTTGGGATAAAAATCTACTCTTTGATTTATCTTATCTCAGATGACCTACTATCCGAAAGATATACATGTCATTCATAAAAATAAAATTTGATCCAAACCCATAACATTAATCTTGGTTCATTTAGAGCTACCAAACCGAAATAATTAAATCCCTATCTTCATAGTCAGAAGAGGTAAGGGAAAAGATAGCTTGTAAAATTGATGACAAAAGAATACACATTGTTACGTGTGCAGCTTTCAAAAATGTGCTATTTTCTTAAAAAAACATTTACATAGAATTTTTTTATTACGACGTGATAGCTCAATGGGTAGAACACCGGTTAACGTGTAAGCGACTAGTGTTCAAATCCCGGGTCGGGCCTACACCAATTTGTCTTTTGTAAAGACATATGTGTGGTTAATTTATCATGATTGTTAACGGTGAGGGAAAACATCGTGAGGAAACCCACATGGCTGAGTTGTACTTAGTCATGTGACAGTGTATTCGTACAAAAACGGCGATAGGCCGGCCCCCTATCACGTGAGTACACTGTCCATGCAAAACGTGGGTACTCTGAACACCGGGTGACAAAGTCTCGTGATGTTCAGAAGTATTAGTACCTCTGCCAACCCCTTCGGGGATATTCGGCGTGAACGTTTATGTTTATGTTATGTTTTTTATTACAATTTTGTTTAATTTATCTTGGTTGTTGGTGGTGAGGACGTTTGAGTCAAGTTAGAGGGACTCAAATATCACTGGATTTTTTATCCTTTAAACTATACATTTTAGGAAATAAAATGAGTTGTCTCATTATCCATTTTCATCTACCTTTTTTGAGTGTGACCTACAGCTATGAGATGAATAAATTAAATAGGAAAGAGTTCCAGGTATAAATAGTACCCTTTTTTAATTGTTTTAATTCTCTAATCTTAAGCTTCTTAGAATACCTATCAAATATCGAACATACAGAACTACAGATGGCGAAACCGTGTAAAAGATAGGGATTCATAGAAATAAACAAAGATAAATAGAGAGTAGCTTTCAAATGAACACTAAGATTCGCTTTAGAATTTAAACTTTACATTGTTATTAAATATTTAATCAATGTGCTGAAGTATGCTGATGATGACATGATTTGTGTACTAAAAAGGCATATTCGATAGCTATGTTAAATTGTTTGAGGTCAAACATACCAGTTTCTAAATAGTGTTTGATGAATGCGTACAAACAATACGTTTGTATTTCTGGTTTTCAATACACTATTACTCATCTAAATAGACAACAACACAATAAGGTGAGTGATGTTAATTAATTGAATATAAGTGAGTTCTAGTATAGCATTCTGTGTAGTGCATTTTTGTCTCCTGGTGATGACTTCAGAGTACCCTACCCTCGTTTTGCTTGGAGAGTTCATATACGTAAAAGAGGTCAGGCCTATCGCCTTTTTTACGAATCCACTGACACATGACTAAGTACAACTCAACCATGTAGGATTCCTCACGAAATTTTAACAACCTTTATAAATTAAGTTTTATTTAAGTGGAAAAGGGTGATCGAGGTGCCTTGTTTACGTATCTTTTGCTGGTCATTTGTCAATTACATTAATTTGTATGCGTTTTAACTGTTTTTGACACAGACAATACAGCAGCATGAGACACCTAAGTTACTTTGGCATAACAAATATTTCATAAACTTGAATTTCATAATGATGCTATTGCATTACTATCTTTCGGAATAACATATTTTAAGCATCACGTGTGTGGTACTAAAGATTGGAGCAAAGACTCACCACCAATAATAACTATATCTTGTTCTCTTTTCCTATGTCAACTTCCAACAGTACCAAAGGTATAGCTGAAAGCTCTACCTACAGTAGTTCAACTATCACACACAATTGACTGATAATTTATTACTTAAGTCTTGGAAGTTCATTGTGTTATCCATATTGTCATGAATAAGAATAAGAAGTGTTATATTACAAGTACATTTGCTCTATCATGTCATAAGTCTCAAACTGTTGTTCATCTTAAAGATGGCTTTAACAATAATAGTTTTTGCAATGTTGTCATGTTTCTTAATATTTAATTCATATTTAGATACTATTTATTTCAATTTCATCACAAAAATAAAGGAAAGAAAAATTTCGACACCGGCAGTATACCCGAGGTCGCGGGTTCAAACCCCACCGTTGTCGAAATTTTTCTTTCCTTTATATCTTTTATTTGTCTAATAATCCCCACATGAGGTTTTCATGTTAAAAACATTCAAATTAGATATTCATTGGTGGTGGGTTTACAACTAAATTGCTCACTTAACACTTTTAAAGCCCCAAAATCCTAGGTTTCTTTTACTAAAACAGCTACAGGAAGAGATGGGGTAGTGCTATTCTAACCTTTTACTAAACAGCTCTCTATTACGACACTTCTATCAACTTCAGTGTGGTCATAATTTAGATAGATCAAAATGCTAACTTCAGCTAAAAACCGTTTACAAGTGACTTTGAAATTATTGTCTACATCCTACCTACACTCAATGTTGTAATCACTACAAAGGGATATCACCAATTTTGCCGGGAACAATCAATTTTTCAATCATTTTTAGTGTCAGATTCATCAGTTGCCACATAAAAAAACAATACCCACAGACAGAGAGGTGACAGTACTATTTTAGAAATTGTAGATCATGCAGAGATGTAAACTGTAACTTTTAAATCCTTTTTGACTACTTGTGATACTCAATACTTTCGTCCTTTGATAAATTAGATGTGGTTAAGCAGAAAACACTCAACCCACACTTTTGCATTTTGCATGTATTGCTGATGGTTGAATCTATGAAGTAGTGAAAACTGTAGATATCAAAAGTGCATGCAAACTGTTTATTTTAAACACCAAACCAAACCCATAGTATGGAAAAAGCACTATAATTCAAACTTCAAAGGCTCATATCTCAAAATTGCCTTTTTGTGGGTTGAGTCCTTTCTGCTTAACTATGTCCAATTCTATAAATGATATATTACAGATAGAAAATAACTTGACAATTAAATGAAGAAAATGAATGGCCCAACCTAATTTACCATACTACTTGTACTCATAAGAGATAAATAATCAGATAGTATAAATAAAATAAAATCTATTGCATCTCCAACCATCTGTATTTGTTCTAACTTATTATGTAATGTATAAAAAATATAAAAGTACTTACTCTGCTTCTCTGTATTTTTTTGAGAATGCTATTATTCTTATTCCAAATGGCATTCGACAGGTTCCTAATACATTGACTACACGAAAATTACGAAAGCGTACTTCAAACCCTAGCTTTTGCAAGGCCCGGGCATATCTTCTAGCAGCTATTTTAGCTTGGTCCTCACTAGTGGCGCCAGTACACGTGACACGGCCTGATGACCAGATAGAGGCAGTGGTATAAGGTCTACGTAGCTTCATAGTGACCATTCCATTCTCACGACGGAATTCTACATTAACACCATTCAAAGCTATTTGTCTAAGGTTCAGGTGGCACTTAACACTAAAACTGCACACTACATTGTTTATCATTATGTCTATTTCGGGGGTTTCTTCATTATCGTCTGGCGGTGCTGGTCCAATCTCTTCCACAGACTCATGATCCATGTCATGCACTGGGGCAGACTGTGCTGCTGGTCCTGCCTCACAGTATTCATGGTCGGGCACCACATGGCTAACCATACTATGGCTTATTCCATGGTTTGCAACAACACTATGGGCTCCTTTACTAAGCTCTTTTAGTCCATTTTCTTGGATCAGTGTAGCCATGGCCCAATGACTTCTGAAAGACAGATTTACATATTGGTATTAGTTAACATTATCAAAACTACTATGTTGTATAGAGATGTTATGTAATACTGGCTTAGAATAGAACTACCCCATCCATATCTTTCAATGATGGATTGGACAGACAGTAGAGGGACTTGGGTCCATTAAAGTGATTGGTGTGTGATATAGTTATAAACCCATTGCCTATGTTCTCTTATTCTTCTGTATTTACCCTGTGGCTGAGGAATTATTGATTCTGAAACTCTTGCTACCCCCTCGTGTATAATAATAGTAACAGTATAAAAATATGGTGGCTTCAAATATCGGAAACAAACAGAAGAATATACACAGTGAAAAAGCATACAAACTTGAAACATAAGATTTACACACTGAAGTTATGATTGTACAATAATAGGTGTAATTTTGAGGTAAAGTAAAATCGAATTATCACTGATAAATTAACATTGACAATGAACATAAAGAAACATAATAAAAAAATGGCTTACAGCATTTTAAACAGTTATGACTGAATGTCAATCAAAACTACTATGTATGGATATTACAAAGATAAAAACACTTAAAAGCAAAGTAGGACAGGAACCTTTATCACTGGAATGGAACACTCAGGAAGTCATAAAAATAACAAATTTTAATCACATGCTAATTGAATTTGAGAGCAAGGATTCTGGCTTACTGCCTGTTATCAGCACAATGCCAATAACATACCATAAAGGGGTTTTATTGAAAAAGTTGATTGCACAACAATGACGAATGAAATGAGTATAACAATGAAAACATGATTGATTAGAGCATTCTAACTGTTACACAGAAAAGAAAAACACACTTTTTGATAATATTTGTACTTTGCAACTGAACAATTGTAATCTGAATTTACATCATCTCACAACAGTTTTTAAAATTGAGAACATTAAATACATTAAAGATGTTCCTCTTCAAAAATCAATCTTTTAGGGCAATATGATTGGTTACATAAACATAAAATTGTAGCAAAGGTAGCATAAAACAATGCCTGTGTGTTTTAACACTAACTTCAAGATATAAATAAAATATAAATTGTAACAATATTTAATTAATAATACATCTTATTTGCTATATATTTTATCATCTCTTTTTTAGTGTTATATTTTTAAGAATAATAAGTATAAACTAAAAATAAGTAAATCCTTCAAACAGTGATTTCATATATCAGTAAGATAAAAATAAGGCTACCAATTCAAGAGAAAGTTATTGAGCAAGATGATAGATATGATAAAGCATTTTTTAGCAACTAGTGACAATACATTAATGTATCTGGTTATAAGACATCAATGACTTTTTCTTTAAGCTCAATATTATCACTGGCATTTTTTTAAAATATGGTTATGCAAAATTTTATTTTATTAACAAAAAATAAGCAAATTGGGGCAGCGACAAGAGGGCGCGGCGCGGGCGGGGGGAGGCGGTAACAGATGACACTCGTGGTAATTCGCACAGCTGACTGCAGACGAACACCAGCCTCCCCCCGACCCCGCGCCATACCCTCGACTTTACTCAGTCATGACTACAACGAAATATTACTACGAAATAACTAATTTACCATCCTTGAAATATTAATTGCTACGGAATTCATGCAACACTATAGCGACTATGTCCCGAACCTTTATGGTTTCCATTCACGTAAGACAATTTCATTTAAAAACCCGTTTTTTCACTCCCAAATAATTCAAAAGAATATTTATTGTTGATTTTGACTGAGTAGAGATTCAAGCTTTCGTAGTTCACTAAAATAATAGCGAATTCGTTTGATACAGAAAAGTTATTGACCTTACTTATGCCAATGGACCACACGTGATAAAATCACAAAGAAAAGACACTACAGGAAATTATAACAGAATAAATCTTAGCATTTTACAACCATTACACTCTCATATTTCCAAGTGGTAGTAGGTAATATTCTAAACATTTATTTAATACGGAATAAAGCAACCAAAATCAGCAAAATCATAATGGATCACCGACCTACCTGTCCCTCGGGTTCAGGTGTGCAGCTTATGGATAAGCTTATGTTTTACACAATTTTCGTAAGTTAGCTAATAATGTTTACTGAAAAAACATTTTACCTGGAATAATGTGATATATTTGTCACAATTATTTTTACACCAGCAACGGAGGAGCAGATCTCATTGCAAATAGAACAGAACAATTAAGAAATACGTTGGTGGAAAAATCTAACGAAAACTAAAAGAGATTAGCAGATAAAAATGGTCGAATTTGAAATGTTATTGATATGAACTTAATTATCTACAAACGGTAAGGTATGAAAAAAATTAAAAATTGCACATATTGCTGAGCACCGCCATGTTACATTGAATGAGGACTGAATGAGAATGAATGAATGAGAGAATGAATGTCAAAGAAAAATTGAAAACAAAGAACAGTTTGAAATGGAAGGATTAGATGAGACATCAGTTAAAAAAACAAAAAGATGCGAGAAATTCTAAAACAAAGAAACCTTAAATCATGGAAGTACTATTTTAAACAGGAATGCGCTATGGCGTCCTAAATGAGAGGTTTTCTTTTTGAGAAATAAAAAAACAACATAGTTTCCTAGAGCTCTGTAGATGGCGTTGATGTAACTACGTTACTTACTTCAATTTTTTCTTCGTAACCTCAATCGTGTAGCCACAATAATTTTGCCAATGTCAACTTTAAAAACATGTGTCACATCACCATAGAGTAACTTTTTGGCGAGTAAAAACAACAAAAAGAATGTTAAATATAAATACCGTCTTTGTTTATTTACTTTTAAGCTATCTTGGCTTAAACTGATATTTATTTAGACTTTCAAATCAGAACGTTTTTATGTACGTTCCGTTTTACGATATCATTACATCAAAGTGTGAAAATCGGTGTGACGTTCCGTTTCTACCAGTAACATAGCAAGTCTGGCGCCATCTATCCTGAGAACAGGGAAGAAGAAAAAAAGAAAAAAAGGAAAACCCCTCATTGTCCTGAACAAGGATGGCTTACTAGTGGGCTGTTTGTCGTTTTAAGTAGGGTGAAATTCTGTTGGTTTTTTAATGAGAGTTCCTCTAAAAGTTACAAAAAAACTTATATTTACATACATTCATATTCTTATTTAGTAGATTGTAAAAGAAGGGTAGCCTGTGCTTGAGAATTAAAATTTCCTCAGCTACTTTTTGAAGTTGGGTAGAGAAAGAATGGTAAGTAAAGGATGGTGGTATTAAGAGGATGATAAAGTATCTAGTAAATAACTTCAAAAGCCCCAAACCAAAAGCCTTAGTTGCTTTTTATGATGCGCGGGTAGAAAATTATTTATCTATCTATTTAAACATTTATCGGCATCTTATTTATCTAGTTAGCCATCCTTGTTCAGGACACTTTAGGACGCCAGTGCGCATTCCTGTTTAGATAGTATTTCCATGGGTTTATCAAACCATGGAACTTGATGGGATCTTGAGAGAGAGGAAGATGTGACCGATTATGTGTTTGTGATTGATGGTAAGAAAGTGTAACAAGTGAAAGAGTTTGTATATCTGGGAAGTTTGTTTCCTAAAAAAGTAATAAGGATAAACCTACTATTATACCTCTATGGCTAAAATGTAATGAAAAACAGTGAATAGAGCAGTAAATATGAATGTTCTGAAAAAGTTAGTTGATATGAAAATAAAATATCAGCTCAGTGGGTAGAACACCGCTTATCGTGCACACGATGAGAGTTCAATTCCCGGGTCGGGCCTACACCTATTTTTCTTTTTTAAAGTCATGTTATCATGTATGTGGTTAATTTATCATAGTTGTTAACAGTGAGGGATAACATACATGAAAACCCACATGATGACCTAGGAGGACATAACAAATAGCCAGTGTGCTCAAAAAGGCAGACGTTCGAAGTATGAAGAATAAAAGACCATGAATGAGAAGTTTGATGAATGTAAACGAAGCTAAAGTGGTTTTTCAGGATCGTACAAAGTGAGGATCGATTTTCTCCGCCTACCTTGATAGGAACTTATAGCTTGAGTATATTATGTGATGCTCAATGACTGTTTTTGCGATACGATGAAGTTTGCATGAATCAAGTACAGTTTGGGTGTAAGTATTGGTATGTAACAAAAACAATGGTTGGAGGTGGCTAAATATCCGGTGTGAACCGAATGCCAATCAACTAAGCCTTCATTTTACCACCAAAATCTACTTTGGCCTACTTATTTTGAAATTTTCGATAGTTAACATGGCTTCCAGCGCTGGCATGCAACTATTATTTTCTGCCGTTCCAGGTAAGACAGTAAGACATTACGAGTTAGGGACATCAACAACAAGCGGTGAAGCAATTATTGCGCTGACTCATACGTGAAATTTACTGGGAGTGATAGGAACGGAAAAAAGCAACACTATTATTAATATTTTTACATTAACATTTATTTTATTTAACGAGGGGTTTTCAAGACAAGTCATCGTGTTTCACTAAAAATGCAATAGTCAGATTGAAAACCCCTCATTAGTATGGAATTCTATTCTATCTTTGTCTCTTACGAGCAAGGATACTCTACACTATGGATGGGCCTATTGGCAATTAAAATGGCTGACCTAGGGTTGTATCATGCAATAAAGAATCAGAATAGAAACATATCGATAAATTTGCCAACATGTTTAGTTAATAATGTTTTATGTAAAATTAATTTATTTCGACAGTGGGCAAACACTTTTAATTTAGATCTAGATATTTTAGCGCCAGTTTTAAACCTTCGTTTCGATCATTACCATGGATTTAACTCGTAAACATTTTCGAGCGCTAATTTATTATGATTTTCGGCGTGGGGTAAGTTAAAAGCAGTGCATCGATCAGTGGTTCAGTGAGATTGATCATGGGTGTCATATGCTCAAGGATGACTTTAAATCGGTTGTCGTACACGTACCACAAAATATTGATGCTGTGCTTGACTTATATTGCAAGATCGTACATAAACATACATACCTACAAAAAAAAAACAACGTATTTAAATTAAAGATGTCACATTTATTCATTTTTAAATGACGTCAATTTGTTTCGATATCGAATTAATCTCTCAGATTATAAATATTACAGTTCCTATGATATTGAGAAGTAATATTTTCCTAGTACACACACACACACACACATATAGCGAAGGTGCGGTATTTTTACTGGATGTTTTTTAGTCTCTGGAGATTTAGTCCGATACACATAAATTATAGTCTTCATAAGTAGAATGGCGTGTGAAAAAATCAAATAATTTATTTTTATTAAAATTTAACATTAAAGAGAATCAACAATATATCGTACTATCCATACATCCTATATTTATTTTTTTATGTATAATTTTTGTCATTCTATATAATATTATATAAATAATATTAATATACATAATAGTATTTAATAGCACGATATGATACAAGAGAGCGAAATTAGTCATTGCAGCGGAGTCGCAACCTTACGCTGTTATGACTAATTTCTCGTGTGTCATACGACTTTTATCAACACTCTTGTGAATTGCCGTGTAGTGTCGGCTTAGAATAGCACTACCCCGTTTCTACCGATGGGTGTACGTAAGTTATACATTCTGTTTACGCCACACATGCGATTGCGGTCGTGATGTGATGTTATTTTTACGTGTATAATGTCTATGTCTACGAATGTTTCATTCGTTTATTATAATAGTAGAGTAGTAAAGATAATTTTACTTCAAACATAATGACTAAACTCAATAACATACATGTAAACGTTATAATTGCACCGATTCGGACGAAAAGGTGCGTTCAGTGGTAATAGTAAATACGTATAAGACGTTCCATCCGCGATTGAATTAACTAAATGAGTAGTAATAGTAAGTAAGCATATTTGTTATTATATTGTTATGATATTGGTTTGGTCGGCCAATTAGAAACAGATAATCCATCCATCCATACTAATATTATAAATGGGAAAGTGAGTTTGTTTGTTTGTTTATTTGTTCCGCTTTCACGCCATAACTACGGAACCGATACCCTTGAAATTTTGCAGACTTATAGTTAGAAGCTTAGATTAAATAATAGGATACTTTTTATCCCGGAAAAATTTATGTTCCCGAGGGAAAACAAAAATATTGTATGCTTGCTGGATTTATTGGAGATGGCGCTGTGTGTCGTTTAAAACAAAGTAATATATTGCAAACTCATATAAACATGTAAATTTAGAAGCTAAATGATACGATCATGAATCAACGAAAATGAGAAATATGCAAGGGTTCCCACAGGAGCATCAAAAAACCTTAACTCATATCTGGCTCAACATATTTCAGCGAATATTTTTTTTATCGATGGATTTAACATTAGACTCTTCGTTAATGGTCATTTTGGAAAGATTAAGATTAAGTTTAAATGACGAAATTTTTGGTTAATAGTAAGACTTATGAAAAATAAAGCGTAAAAAAAATTTTACACCGCCGGTGTTAACGTCCCCGTGGCGAAGCGGTATAACTATCTACTATGAATATTTAATTAAAACTATTATGAATTAATCGTCTCGGATTCGTACCTCAGGTGATTTAAGCTTTTTGTATAATAATAATAATAATATAATAATAATTTATTAGCGATTATTTTGGATGGAGATCCACCACTAACCATCCTCATATTCGCGCCCAACTACTATCCGTTTTTGTACTTACTAAAGATATTCTCATTTCTGATCATAGGTTGGTACAGAATGGGTTATTTCATGATTGTTATGAGAAATTAAACAGGAAATTTTTGGAACTCAACCCCTAAAGGGTTGATATAGCAAATGAAAGTAATAATGATAATAATGATTGTCATTTTTGTATCTAGAAACAAAAAACTTGGTGCGATTAAATTTATGAAATTCATCTATCAATCATTCATAAGTATTTACCAGCGGCCATAAATTCCTTAAAAGGGTAGCCATAGCTTCAGAGATAGTAATTTTTCATCCACTTTTGGAAATATATTGGGAAAAGGTAGTAAAATAAAGGTTATTAGTGATAGTTCACCAACTGCATCGCCCAACAATCACTTAAAAAGCCTCAATGTCTTTTATGGCCTTTACAACACCCGCGGGAATATAACTATAAAAAAACAGAAGTTGAGATAGTGTTTCGTTATTTTGGATGTAAACCGAATGCAAAAAATGTAGTCCACGCGGACGAAGTCGCGGGCAAAAAGCTAGTATTCTATATATTATCGTGATGCATACTGTGGCCCTGAAAAGGGCCGTTTGTGTGTGTTGTCATTCGGTGACGGACGACAGCTCACTTGGAGCTGGTGTACTTGGTGACGGCCTTGGTGCCTTCACTGACGGCGTGCTTCGCCAACTCGCCGGGCAGCAGGAGCCTCACGGAGGTCTGCACCTCCCGAGAGGTGATCGTCGAGCGCTTGTTGTAGTGGGCCAGACGGGAAGCTTCGGCGGCGATACGCTCGAAGATGTCGTCCACGAGTTCATGATGGACATGGCTTTACTGGAGATACCGGTGTCGGGGTGCACTTGTTTCAACACTTTGTAGATGTAGATAGCGTAACTCTCCTTCCTCTTGTGCTTCTTCTTTTTCTTGTCAGATTTGGAGATGTTCTTTTGGGCCTTGCCGGACTTCTTGGCGGCCTTACCGCACATGGAGCTGTTATACACGTGTTATATAACAAATTGACATACATACATATACTCACGGCTATAAATCCCTAGAAGGGGTAGCCAGAGCTAAGGAATTAGAAATTGGGGAAAGGATAGTAAAGTAAAGGTTGTTGGTGATGGGTCTCCAACCGCATCGCCCAAAAATCCCTTAAAAGCCTCAATACTGTTAGTCGCCTCTTACGTACACCCACCGGAAGAAATGGGGTAGTGCTATTCTAAGCCGACACTACACAGCAGTCCATCCGTAGTGTAGAGTATCCTTGCTTACGAGGTTATAAGGCACAGAATTTGAGTGTAAGTCTGTCTATATTTTTCTATTTCTACGGCCATCCATCGGTGTCGTAATCATTCAGTCTATTTTATCAGGGATTACTCGCATCGCAGTTTGCACAAGTGGAATGAGAGGTTTTCCTTTTTTTCTTCTTCCTTGTTCTCAGGATAGATGGCGCCAGACTTGCTATGTTACTGGTAGGAACGGAACGTCACACCGTTTTTCACACTTGGATGTAATGATATCGTAAAACGGAACGTACATAAAAACGTTCTGATTTGAAAGTCTAAATAAGTATCAGTGTAAGCCAAGATAGCTTAAAAGTAAATAAACAAAGACGGTATTTATATTAAACATTATTTTTGTTGTTTTTACTCGCCAAAAAGTTACTCTATGGTGATGTGACACATGTTTTTAAAGTTGACATTGGCGAAATTATTGTGGCAACACGATTGAGGCCACGAAGAAAAAATTTAAGTAAGTAACGTAGTTACATCAACGCCATCTACAGAGCTCTAGGAAACTATGTTGTTTTTTTATTTATCAAAAAGAAAACCTCTCATTGAACATTGTCCTCATTCCTTTGCTAAACCAACCTAACTCACTCTCAGCTCAGCTCCATTCATTTCGTTCGTTCATTCTTCTATCAAGCTGCCGAATACTTCGTAATTCCTTTAATTTTTTGTTATTTTGTGCCAATATTGTATGATTTAGCTGTTTAATTATCTTATTTGCTTAAGCGATTATTATAGAATCTTAACTTTTACCTCAATGACATTTTATGAGGTGTGTGTGCTTTGTTGTTAGATTCACCTTTATCTACTGTCACTTTGAGCATTGCAAGATTCATCAAAATTTCGAGGATAATGCGACGTGATTTGTTAAACGTTATACAGTCTGAATAAGTGATAATCTAAATATGAGTATTTAATTTCTCTTTGAGTGCTAAACGGTATGAGATCATACTGTGGTGTACGAGTGTCGGTCAGAGTGGTGATGCAGCAGGGTGGCGTGTAGTGGAAAAAGTGTGCGATCCAACAGCAAGATGGACATGGTGAAGGATGAGGAGCGAGCGCGGCGGCTGCGTGCCTTGGAGGAGCGGCTGTGTGATCCGCGATCTCCGGGCAACGTGGACTGTTTGCTCGACACTGTCACGGCACTCATCTCCGACTGCGACCATCCTGCCATACGTCGGATGAAAAATGTGGAAGCATACACCAGCAGATGTAAGAACACTTTATTTTTGGGCGAGCAGTCATTTTTGTGGGCTATATTTATTGCTTACTTATTAAAATTAGTAATGTTACTTGTATCATTCTTTTGTCATCTATATAGAGCAGCTGTTAATGTTTAACTGAATTCACCTGCATTTTCTTATAACTACACAATATTAATTTAGTCATAACTATCATGGTTGGAAGACAAAATGTCTTCAATTTACAGTCTTAGAATAACATATCTTATGACCAGAACATACTATCACTACTTAATTAAGGGGTTCTGTTGTTAACATATTATCTGTCTTAATATCTGTCTTTATAATCTCAGTATCAGCATGATGAGTATTTTTGCTAAAATATTTATACTGCTGCATTGTCTTGCAGTGCTTGACAGTCTCTCAATGCTTGGATAGGGTTAAATCACCATCTATCATACAATCAATACCTCCCTAACAAGAAATAGGGCATTCCCCCCTCCTCTGAAGATGCTGGAATGTTCACAAACCATCCAGTATTGCTTGCTTCTCTAATGGTTATATTCTTATTCCATAGATTACTACTACAAAACCTTTTAGGGCCAAAATGACTTTACATTTATGCTTGTACATTTTTAAAGTCTCCAATCTGTTTTTATTTAATAGAAATATTAAGAGGTTCTTAATTACTCTTAAATAACAATATTCATAGACATTCGAACTGGAACTGTTATCTTTTGGAATTTTCAATATCCTTTTATGTGCATCTAAATGCTAGATCAGTGATTATGTGGTTTTGTAATAGGCTAATCTGAAAAATAACACACTAATGATATTCTAACATGGACTAACATTAGAAATAGATAGGTCCAGTTTTGAGGTGAAAAACCAAATGGATCCAGATGGATGTTACATGTGTATTATATATTTGTTTGTTTACTATATATTGTACTTTTAGCAGATGTTATGGTTGTTTAGGTTTGTAAGAAGATGGCTCTTAAGTTTTACACTCTGAATTATCTTGTCCTTCAGCTTGAGTCTAGGTCCATTATTGACAGGAAGCAGAGCAAAATCTGGTTTTTTGGTATAGTTTGCAGGTCTAGTTTTGTACTGATCTACAGATAGAATTGATAGTTATAGTTACAACTAGCACACTTGTTTAATACCTAAGGCCATTGTATGTGGGCACAATGGCAATCCACTCCATCCACCCAAGTTCTGTCCAGAAACTTATTATTGGCCATAAGTGGCCCAGAAGGTTTTTTATACTAATTGTCGTGAGCAGATTAGTATAAAATGCCTTATCAGATCTTGACTCTCAAATGTACATTGCTGGTGCACTGAAGATCTATACAGAGTCTCCACAGCATATTTCATGCTATATGCAATTCCTTTGTTGTAAAAGGGTTTATTGAGTGACCAGTGTCCTTTTATGGTTCCAGTCATGATGGAAGATTTTTCTCACTTTGTTTGTCACTCTGGTTCTGTTGCTCATTCTAGGTCAAGTCTTTACTTGACATTGTGCAATTTATAATGCTGTAGTAATTTAATAGGGCGGTTATAAATTGCCGTGTAGTGTTGGCTTAGAATATCACTTCCCCATTTCTTCCGGCGGGTGTGTGTAAGAGGCAACTAACGGTATTGGGCTTTTAAGGGATTGTTGGGCGTTGCGGTTGGAGACCCATCACCAACAACCTTTATTCCACCGTCTTTTCCCCAAGCAACTTCCATAAGTGGCTGAAGAATTTCTGATTCCCTAGCTCTGGCTACCCCTTCGTGGGTTTGGTAGCCGTGAGTATATGTATGTATGTTATAAATTGTGTTGTTTTGAACCTTTTTTTGTTAGTGCACTCTCCTATCTAGTTAGTGCCTCCATGGCCATTACAATGTGATATTGTTAGTCATAACAATTTATTCCAGTTTTTGGTGGCGTAACATGCTTTTAAGTGAAAGTATAAATAAAGTATTTAAGTATTTTGGTGTTCTTTCCTTTCTAAGTAGTTTTTTTAGTTGTGTTTGGTATATGGTGTTGTGTCAACCCAATGTTGTCTTGAAATTAAGCTTATGTGTCTGTTCCTTCATTTGTCTTTGAACTCCACAATTCCATGAATTGTGTTAGAGCTATTTTATACACTTTTGGCTGAGATTTTGCCTTTAATAAAAAAGGCTGACTACTCATCAATACCACTGCAAAGGGTTAATCATATATTGACACAAATCTCAAATCCTTATTTTTTTATTTTTTTTTAATCTGCAATCAGTTGATGGACCATAAGCGGATGATTTGCATGAATTTTCTTGATATTTAGAGTGTAGCAGAGAATATTGCCTCTGAAACCCTTTATCACAAAACCTCTTTCCTCTTCAGTTGCCATACAGACTGAGAAGTGTCCAGTAGTTGGTTGCTAGAATATTTGGGAGTCAGTATATTTAGCTTTTAAATGGGTTATTTAAAGCCTCATTAAGGATTACTGTGGTTCCGAGTTGTACTCAGCCATGTGACATAGTTAATTGTACAAATTGGCAATAGGCCTAATTTTAATAAGCCTGAATTATCCATCTGCTATTATATTTAATATACGCTACAGTCAATCTCACAGGCAGGTAAACACTAGTTTCCATACGCCTGATTAGTTGCATTTATTTTTTAATTATTAAATTAAAACAACTTGACTACCAGCTGCAGCTACATTCATAAAGTATGTTTATTTTAGGATTGAAAAAGGTAAACAATCCAACTGAAAAATAACAAGGACATTAAAATCAAAGTCTTACAGAATTGTTGTTGAGGTTGTAATAAAATGATTATTATTTTGTTTCAGATGAATCATTTGCTTCTGAAATTGTTGATATGCGAATGAAAGCTACAGATTTTGACCTAATAAAAGTGATTGGTCGAGGAGCATTTGGTGAAGTACAACTAGTCAGACATAGGTCTACATCTCATGTATATGCAATGAAACTTCTAAGCAAAGTTGAAATGATAAAAAGATCTGATTCTACATTTTTCTGGGAAGAAAGACACATTATGGCCCATGCAAACTCTGAATGGATCCTAAAGTTACATTTTGCATTCCAAGACCATAAATACCTCTATATGGTTATGGATTATATGCCTGGTGGAGATCTGGTTAGTCTTATGTCCAATTATGACATTCCAGAGAAATGGGCAAAATTTTACACAATGGAAATTGTTTTAGCCTTAGATGTTATTCATGGCATGGGATTTGTACATAGAGATGTCAAACCGGATAATATGCTGATAGACAAATATGGTCATTTAAAATTAGCTGATTTCGGAACTTGTATGAGGATGGGTCCTGATGGTTTAATTAGAGCTAGCAATGCTGTGGGCACTCCCGACTACATATCACCAGAAGTGCTACAATCTCAGAATGGTGAGGGTGTTTACGGACGGGAATGCGATTGGTGGGCCGTAGGAATATTTTTATACGAAATGCTAATAGGAGATCCGCCGTTTTACGCTGACAGTTTAGTCGGCACATATGGGAAAATCATGGATCATCGCAATTCACTACATTTCCCTGGAGATGTAGAAATTTCTAATGAAGCTAAATCTCTCATCCGCGGTTTGCTTACCGATCGAACGAACAGATTGGGACGAACCAGTGTCAATGAAATTAAACAACACCCGTTTTTCAAAAACGATCAATGGAGCTTCGAAAATCTCAGAGATTCGGTACCACCCGTGGTGCCTGAACTATCGAGTGACGACGACACTCGAAACTTTGACGATATCGATAAATCGGATGCATTGGATGAATCTTTCCCGATACCGAAAGCGTTCGTCGGAAATCACTTACCCTTCGTCGGATTCACTTACAATGGGGATTACCAATTGTGCTCGAAAAGAGCTAAGGCGTCTGACGTAGTCGATACAGTCGCCGTCAATCATATTAACAACATGGGCTCCGAGGCCGTCCTGCAGCTCGAGAAACTGCTAGAGAGGGAGCGCGACGGGCGGCGGAAACTCGAGGACCGGCACTCGGCGCTTTGCGCCCAGCTCGACGAGCTCGCTCAGCGGGAGAACCGAACAAAACAGATCGCCGCCGACGCCGAAAAGGAGCTCGTTCTCCTGCGTCACGATCTGAAAGAGATCCAGAGAAAGGCCGAGATAGAGTCCGAGTCCAAACGAAAAATCGAGGCGATGTACGCCGAGACTAAGAGACGATTCGAGGAGGAGCAGAGCAAGCGCGCCAAGGAACTGAGCAACCTCCAAACCTATAACGATAAGATAAACGCCCTCGAGAAACAAACGTCGGAGTTGCGCGACAAGCTGAAAGCGGAGTCGGACGCGGCGACCAAGGCGCGCAAGCAGGCGGCCGAGCTGAG
>OY755175.1:4811560-4903682 GCA_963576735.1 Bedellia somnulentella | reverse complement strand
CTCCAAGGAGGAGGCCAACCTCGAGCTAGTCAAAGGTGAGTGTGAGTAATTTCTTCATCATTTATTTTGCGAGTATAGTTCTCATTTGTAACATCGGCTGAAAAGAATCAAAAGTAAATCTTTAACTACATTTCTATTTCAACTTTGCATGCCCCAGGAGTGGTGGAAGCCATCGCAGAAGGTATCGCTGACTTAATTATATTCGCTTTTGTGCGATTTATTATTTGCATCGATGTGTAGCGGAAACTATTTCCAATTTTATATTTCGGTACTGACGATTCGCTTTGTGTGTAGCGCTACAAACGAAGCTGACTGACGAGAAGGCGGGCCGGCAGCGCGCGGAGTCCACCACGCAGGAGAAGGAGCGCCAGATGTCGATGTTGCGGGTCGACTACCGACAGATGCAGCAGCGACTTCAGAAGTTGGAAGGAGAACATCGCCAGGAAAGCGAAAAGGTTTGTTTCGTCATTTGCTCATTTTAATCGCAAATTCTATAATTTGAATGATATGTTACGTACGATTATGTACGTTAAACGTACTAATGTATCTAGGATGTCTACTTCTCAATCTGCAACGAATGAAACGAACGATATTGCATATGTACCTTTTCTAACTCCTTGTAAAATATATTCGTGTCCCTTTTGCTGCATCGAATGTCAAACGAAGTTAATAACTGAAGAATAGAATAATATTATTTTTTTGCCCCTTACTAGTCGATGAAACCAACGACAATTTCGGAAATATCGTTGGATTCGTCGAATATCACCATATACAGCGTGTTAGTTTGACGGCGATTGTTACTTCAATATTAATTCGTATATTAAAGTTTAATGCTTAATATCCACCATATGAAATAAACAAAAAGATTAAAACCGCTTTAGCAGAAAAACCTACTTTCTCCATCAGATGGAAAACTGTGGTTATCTACACTAGCCTAGCGCACACACTCCTAGTTCCTACCCGTATAATGTCTCACCCACACACAGAGAACAGCGGGCGCGTCATGTGACCATCTAGTCTTGCGCACACTTGCTCGTGACCGTATAAGGGCCGGCGCTCACTGCCGGCATGGCATGGCAAAGCATTTCGGTACAGATATAGCATTTTTAATCTTATTACGATGCGTATAGAATTCATTTTGACACAACGATGCCGAGGGAGGCCGCGGTAGGACAGAACGTCGGCATCGTTGTGTCAAAATAAAGTAAAATGAATTCTATACTCATGGTAATAAGATTAAAAATGCTATATCTGTACCGAAATGCTTTGCCATGCCATGCCGGCAGTGAGCGCCGGCCCTTAACCGCACTATGACAGCAATGCAAAAATTTTTTGAATTTCGGGGCTATGTTTGATTTTTCTTTGAACTTATCGCCGCGCCTGGTGAGGCTGTGGTCTTAGTCGCCTCGTATTTCAATCCAGTATTAAATATGGGGTAGTGTAATTCAAACATTTTCAAGTAAAAAGATTGATGGATGTAAACAAAGCTAGAGAGGTTTGCCAGGATCGTACGAAGTGGCGATCGATAGTCTCTGCCTACCCCAATGGGAACTAATGGCGTGAGAATATGTATGTAAAAAATCTATCTCTATTAATTAACACCGACGATTATAACAAAACTGTCGTCCTAAATAATCAGCTACCGCTATTTTTGTTTTACTTTACATCTCTGCCTCCCCAATGGGAAGTAACGGCGTGAGTATGTATGTAATGTATGTACTTCATGAGCGTAAGATAATAAAGTTAAAAACAAATAGAGACCCTCGAAACGATGCATTTACTTGGCATAAAATAAAGTGCGCAAGAGATACCTATTCATTCATTAACCGACATCGAAATTGGAGGAGTTCTTGGTGTTTACTAAACTCTCTCGGGGCTAAAGGGCTCTAAACGGGTGTATCTGTACTTTATCACAGTTAACTAAAGAATACGAATAAAAATAACTCACCCCGTTTTGATTGGCAGTGGCAGATCCGGGCTATCACCTTTATTTGCGCAAAACGCAGAACATTTTGAGAATTAATATTATAAAACACCAACACTGAACTTTGCTGGTTCGTGTACGCCATATTTACTCAACACAATCACAACACAAGATACTAAAACTGAACTCACACTCCGAAAATTAATGCGAAAAATCAAAGTGACATCCAATCATAAGCGACACAAACACAATGAGCTACAAATAACTAAATTAGTACTAATACTGTTCCTTTGATGTAATGCCGACAAGCCCGCCCGACTTGTTGATACATGCAGATTTTGAATTTCGCGGCGATCGATGTTTACGAATTATGAATTTTTCTCTGAACATACTGCCGCATTCCAACGCAGTATTAACTATGGGGTAGTGTTATTCAAATTTATCATGTCAAATAATAACATGTAAAAAATAAGAAGATATTAGAAGCTAAGTTCGATTGATTACTTTACTGGCCTTGATTTGATTTGGCCGCCGGTTAAGGGTCACGGCGGGTCGCAGCTGTCAGCTGAGTTGCCCGCCTTGTCATCGCGTTTCACGCATACATTGAGCGTGTTGGTGTCAATAGTACTACTTTCTTAGTGCAAATTTTAACAAAATTTGAAAAAAAATAAGTGTGTTTTTTTTCAACGAATTCTGCCTCTATACGTGATAATTAATCATACTTTTCAAGGAAAACAGTCATTACAATTACACCCTGTATACCCTCGCACTAAAATGACAAAATCAGAATATTTGTTTCGTGAAAGCGACACAGAAACAAATGTTAATAGGGTTTAGAACAGATACGCACGCCTTTTATTGTTTTTGTTTTAAAGAGTAGACCTCCATTATAAAATCTTCATTAATTTCCAAACATAGCTCCTTCTAGAATCTCTACAACTAAAATATGATTAGAATGTTTCATATTGTAAGGCCATACATAAAAACAAGAACCATATTTCCCACAGGTGGTAGGCCTCCAAGCGGCCCTCGAACAAGAAACCGCGGCCCGCGCAGCCCTAGCACGCGAGGCGGCTGCGGCGGCGGCGGGAGAACGAGACGCAAGAGCAAGAGAGCTCGCAGCCGCAAGACAAGCGCTGCACGACCGCTCAGAACAGCTGGCCGCCGCCGCAGCTGAGCGGGACATGTATTATGCCAGGGTAAGTAGTTGTGTGACACTGGTGGAATTGAACGGACATGCCAGAATGGAGAGAGGTGGGAAACGACGGGATTTGGAATATTCAAGCTTCTGGTTTTTTTTTGAAGGTACTTAAAATATGAAAGAACTTTTAGTTAGATGCTGCTTTGTATGGACTTGGGTTCGATTACTGGGGGGCAAATCTACCAATTCAATTTGAGAGTGTTAAGCTTTATTCACCGAGTTATCCGAAAATTAAAACGATATGTGCTTTGGAGGGCACGTCAAGCTTTCATCACGGGTACGGTAGTAGTCGTTAGTCTACCAACCCACATTAAGCCAGAGTGGTTGATTTAACAAATCAACAACTCTGGCTTAATGAGACCTTTATAGTAAGAAAATCATAAAGTATATACACAAACCTAATTACTCTGTACCGAAGACAAAATTATCATGTGCCTGCAAATATACAAGTGTCGTACGAGGCGACGACTATGGGATTTACTTACTCAACATCCAAAATTTATCTAGGATTCCCTCTTTTGGTATATATAGCCGTGAGTTTATATTCCTCACAGCCCATATATGTCCCCACCAAGGGGCTCGAGCCTACCCTATGTAGCGTGATTTTGGCCTTAGTTCACCACGCTGGCCAATTCGGTATGCAAAGTTTTATAAAAGTGATGCTGATTACAAAACCATTTCGACATATTATGTTTTTAAACAATATTTTCTTGAAATCAAATGAAATAAAGCTAAGATGACTGTTATTTTATCAAAAAACCGTAACAGTGTTTGACCTTCAATGTTATTTCAAAGACATTCGTTTTTGCAGTTTATTAATAAAATATCGAGAATCATAGGTTTCTTTAGAATAGTATCGTAATAATTTCATTTGAGATCACAAATTTGTAAAAAGTTTTGCAACCAGCAACATTTTTATTAAACATTTCACTTCATTTGCATGTCGCTACATGATTCTGTCAATCGATGACGTCATTAAGTATAAAAATCGAACAATCTTAAAAAAATCATAACTTTCAAATTAGTAATTTTAAATGAAAAATATTCAAATTAGTCTTTTATTTTCGGGTTTGCTATCGAATAAAAATATCTGATAAATACAATAAAAAAACTTTGCATACCGAATTGCGGATTGGCAGACTAACGACTACTACCGTAATAGTCGCCGGGACCGACGGCTTAACGAAGCACGGAATAATCTTAATTTTCGGACAATCGGGTGATTCAAGCCTGCAATATCATTCCCAACTGGGTTGAAGTTGAAGCTTATAAATTAAATTTGTGAGTTTATCCCCCGGGAATCGAACCCGAGACCTCCGTACTTGAAGCCAAACGCTTAACTGTGAGACCACGGACACAGTAGTGAGTGTATATATAGTATATAGGTAAGCAGGTAGATTATTTTGGAAAGGAATATCCAATCCGATAACCTTTTCGAAATTTAAAATGAACCCGATTATGCTTCGTACACACGTTAAAAGTTTTAGTAGTTCGTTTACTTCTGTAGGATTTGTTATTAAGGGCAAAAATAGTGGTAGCACTTATCTTTTTAACTACAAATCTCGTGCTTTAAAGGTATCTCTTTCACACTTCCAAAGTATCGTACATTTTTATCTCATTATAACCAAGGAGTTACAATATAATTATGAGCGTGCTACGGCCACATCTAGAATTGGACCAAGTCATAGTTATCGATCGTGACTTATTTATGGCAACAAGATGGAAAAATATATCTTGATCAAATAATTTTGAGTTGTTTTCAGTTCTTTTATTTTAAACTTATTCCTACACATGGCATATTTAAAGTCTCTTCCTGTAAGGCAAGCACGAGCCGTGTTTAAACTAGTTATCGCGTGGGTTAAAGCAGCCATCTCTTACGCACTTACTTAGTATCGTATACTGCCATCTCATTCTAACCGTTATCGTGTCGATAAAATAGTGCTCGTGCTTGCCCTGCTGCATGTCCAATGATAAAGATAAATCAATTTTGACATACTGTAACTTTCATAAAAAATCTTGTGGTCTGCCCCTGTCTGCCCTTGTCTCAGTGGGTTTATTTTATTAAAAAAGATACATCGTGTAATTAATTTATTTCATATTTTATACATATTATAGATTTAAATCACTTATAAAATTTTACAATTCTCTGAATTAAGATTGCATTAACCTAAAGACAACTTAAACAACTAAATGTATAATGCCTTTTTTGTGCGTCCAATAAAAACCCATTGAAAACTTAAATTTCTTCTCCATGCACTTATTTCGTATGTTAAAAATGCCAAATGTTAATAAAGACTTGTTGTAAATATGTTTGTACGTAAGCATTTAAAAATAACAAACAGATACTTCAAATTCTTATTTATATAGATGTGAAGATATTGTTATCTTTGCTACTATGTCATGATAAGTTATATCTCGATTTGTTGAATAATCGAAATTATCATTGACAGTTCTTTCCGTCTGTGACTCATGTATTACAGAATATGTACGCAGGCTGTTTAAACATACGCAATTTCAAAAAAATAGGTTGATAGAAATTTTACTATAGTATCCTACCTTTAGGGAACACTCTCACTGAGGTAGTCCACACTGAGTATCAGAGTAGTTTTCTACTACATTGAAAAATTTATCCCTTCAAATGACAAAGACATCGCAATCAATGTCATCATCGTAAATTGTTAATCGTTCCCTCATCTAGTTAGGTTCAAAGTAAGCTTACATACTTCTATTACAGAATATTAAGTAAAGCTACATTTTCATTCTTTAAAAGAAGGCATTGTTGTTACATTTATAAAGTACGCCCTTACAAAATTCTCAATCAAAATTTATACAACTAGAATTCAACAAGTATCTTTTACCTTGCGACCTTGCGGCCTTCTATTTATTTTTGTATCATTTTAGTCAATGGGAGTATCGAGGATTTCAGAATGAACAAAACAACACATTTTGATATTAAAAATCGCCAAAAATAAGAAAAGTCAAGTTACAGCCATGAAGAGATTACATATAAACCCTAAAATCCGTTCGTCCCATACGAAACCGACGTGAAGATGCTTTCGAAACCTTACTAAATATATACTTTGCTTCTAGCGTCAATAGTGTTCTAATGAATAAGTAATATACAGGAAGCCCTCATTACTCATCAGCAGTATCAAAGACCGCTGATAAATTCCTAATCAGTTCCGTGGAACACGCATGCGCCGTGTAAAATTGTAAACAAAGAAATGTTTTGATCATTTTATCATGTATTTATTGGCCGCCGCCGCGATAACGGTGACAAATCGAATTATTATACATCACATTATTGCCATTTCCGATATAATGTGCATGTATGTGACTAAACATGATGTTTGAAATGCATGAAACTTTCTTAACTGTGTTCTTGTAAACAATCTTAATCAATGACTTCACCTCTATTCGAAAAGCGTACAAAGTGATAGAATCTTAATTTTCTCTTCTATCGTTGTTCATACTATTGATGGTCATATCAACTTAATTGTAGCAACTTGGTAAAGTGTTACTAATAAGAATCTATTTCCTTCTAAACCAATGTTTTTTTCATGTTTCCTCTGGTGTAGCTAGGTGAAAATCGCAAAACGAAAGTTTCAACAGTAATGGTTCTGCCAATTGAGAGAAAAGTTATCATTTTAACGGGACAGTTATGTTCTAAATTGAGATATTCATAAATTGTATTCGTTATTTAAATTACGTTTGATGATTTGAATAAAATTAGGATTTAGTAAATAGTGTTTTGTCAGATATTGTTCTCGACATTACTCAGAATGACCTATTTAACATTTTCTGAGGAATATGCCCAAGAACAAATAAATAGTACCTACATGCTGGCTCTCACAAATCTCATAATACTATGGATGATATTAATTAAGATTACACACTTTTCGCTGAGAATGTTCTGATAATCGCGATAAAGGTCCTACTTATATATCAATACTCATAAGTTATCAGGTTATTAAAATATATGCTTTAAAATATATGTTACGTCAAGATCTAAATAGAGAATAATAGTTGAAAGATATTACATTCAAAACCCTTTAAGTTTTATCGATTCATAATTGATAATCTGGCCCTAAGGAATCTTTTATTTTTGAGCTTTTCTTTCATTACTCTCACTATTCCTACGGACAGTATGGTGCTTCAAATCTTATGATTATTTCAAAGCTGCAGCTCGTGCTCATTCCGTGTATCTGAAACGGTACTCTAAAACAAATAAATACTTCCCTAAAATAGCTGTAAGGGAATTCCCATAGATTGTAAGATGTTGGTTAAACTAATATTTGTATGTTCTTGATGACTCATATATGCAAACGCACTTACATGTTAAACTATCTGAGAAAATTTGATGTTCGCGGTAAACTTATCGCGTTATGTTTACGCGCTGTCGTCATGTGGAATTCGATTGATGTTAATTATAACATATACTCATATACTCACGGCTATAAATCCCTAGAAGGGGTAGCCAGAGCTAAGGAATTAGAAATTCCTCAGCCACTTTTGGAAAATTGAGTGGGGAAAGGATGGTAAAGTAAAGGTTGTTGGTGATGGGTCTCCAGCCGCATCGCCCAAAAATCCCTTAAAAGCCCCAATACTGTTAGTCGCCTCTTACGTACACCCATCGGTTGAAACGGGATAGTGCTATTCTAAGCCGACACTACACGGCAACCGGTTAATTATCTATTTATTTTAGTTTGATCAAGGCTACAGGTATTTAAAAAGCTTTAAATAGCGTTTTTTGTAGTCTTACCATATACTTCAGAAATACTTAATGTAACAAAACAGTTAATTGCAAATGGTAGCATAGAATCTAGAGACATTATTTAAACAACAGATTCTCCCCTTGTTAAAACTTTCATATACTCACACCAAAAAGTCCCATAAAAGGGGTAACTAGAGCTTGAAAATACGAAATTTCTCAACCGTAGAACTTGAGTTGGGAAAAAATTGTAGATAATGAATGATGTTTGATGATGAGTTTCCACATTGTCAACAATTACTGAAAAGCCCCAATACATAAAGTCTAGGTTAGTGCTATTCTATGTCTTAGAGCAGCTATTAGCCAATTGAGTACATTTGAATCCCCAATTCATATCAAACCCCTTCTTCACAGAGCGAAGAGCTCCGCGAGCAGCTAGAAAGCGAGCAACACTTCGGGCACGTGTACCGCTCGCAAGTGAACGAGATGCGCGCGCAGCTGGACGAGAGCAGCCGGGCAGCTAGAGACCTGGAGCAGGAGCGCTCGGGACTCATGCATCAGCTGCAGCTGGCGATCGCGAGGGCGGACTCGGAGGCGATCGCGAGGTAAGATATTAACACTAAATAATAAGAGATAATTAGATACTTCTTACTAACCTGGGTGTTGTACCGTGGTTCCGTGCGCTGGGACCTGGAGCAGGAGCGCTCGGGACTTATGCATCAGCTGCAGCTGGCGATTGCGAGGGCGGACTCGGAGGCGATCGCTAGGTGAGATATTTACACTAAATAAGAGAAAGTATTTTGGTTTCTTGTGTTGGTACCTGGAGCAGGAGCGCTCGGGACTCATGCATCAGCTGCAGCTGGCGATCGCGGGGGCGGACTCGGAGGCGATCGCTAGGTGAGATATCACTACTTAGTTATGCATTATATTAACACTAAATAAGAGGAAAGTATTGTGGCTTCTTGCGTTGGGACCTGGAGCAGGAGCGCTCGGGACTCATGCATCAGCTGCAGCTGGCGATCGCGAGGGCGGACTCGGAGGCGATCGCTAGGTGAGATATCACTACTTAGTTATGCATTATATTAACACTAAATAAGAGGAAAGTATTGTGGCTTCTTGCGTTGGGACCTGGAGCAGGAGCGCTCGGGACTCATGCATCAGCTGCAGCTGGCGATCGCGAGGGCGGACTCGTAGGCGATCGCTAGGCTAACCTAGCGATAAGGCAGAAAAACAGAGAAAAAAAAACATTTAGATGTTAATACGGAATAAGAGAAAAGTTATGTTTCAATCACGCATATTGTTACAATTTTCTCTCTGGCAAAAAACTATGGTGTCTTATGAAAATTTACTCTCATTCACTTTCTATTAAATGATGCATATGCAATTCTATCAAACAATTAGCCATGATCAAATTTAATAGTCATTGAATAGCCATGTCACATAAATTACTGAACAACATACTAAATTTAAATAATCTTAAAACTAAAACATCTTTACTTCAACCACACCCCATAAAACAAGTCACTAAAACATCCATTTAACTTGCAGATCAATAGCTGAGGAGACAGTAGCCGAGCTAGAGAAAGAGAAGACGATAAAAGAGCTAGAGTACAGAGATATATCTTCGCAGCACCGAGCAGAGTTGGCTGCGAGAGACTCGTTGCTTCAAGGCTTGAGGGACCGCGATCATGAGCATCTTGCTACCATTGATTTGCAGCGGAAGGTAAGGGGAATTTTGGTTTCAGCATTTATTTGTTAAAGAAGATGTTGAATAGGTTAATGTTGGTTGGGTAAAGCAAATAAGTCTAAATAACTTTAATTTACATGCTTATGAAGTAATGTTAATAGAGAAATTGAGGAAGTAATGATTCTTGATACCTACGTTTATGTGTCCAAGAGTAACGATTTCTTAACGTATCTAGTAAGTTAGTGGTTATATGGATCGCTCATCCATCTTTACTCTCAGATTCAGCCTATTATATAACTACCGCAAGTGTCGTATTATACCACTTAGGATTTTAGGGTTCTAAGTTATCTATGCGACTGTATTCAGTTTACAAAATATACTTTACTAAGCTTCTAAAGTTGGCTGATCAATTTCCGAAGCTTTGAAGCTTCTGATTGATACCCGTAAGCATAAAAGAATATACTGCCTGTATATTATTCAACGATCTCATACATTTTTCATCCCCCAGGAGGTAGACGAGCTCCGTCGCAGCGGTACAGCGCTGGCAGAGCGGGTGGCCACGTTGCAGCGGCTGCAGGACGAGGTGGACCGCCTCGGGAAGAAACTCAACTCCGAGATCATGCTCAAACAGCAGGCCGTCAACAAGCTGGCCGAGATCATGAACAGGTGCGTTGACTATCGGTTATTTGGATAGGACAGATTGATACGAGCAGAACGGGTAGCCACGTTGCATGAAAGATTTTCAATTATATTATGAAAGGGTAGGTTTACCGCATACTGAAGTTTTAAACAGTTAAACTACGTATCAATGCTATGCAAAACTTGGTCTTGTAGGAAGGGACGGAACTGGTCACAAGATAAACATCGAGTTTCACTGAGCTAAAACTGCACTCTACTAATCTTGTAGTTCATTAAGCTTTATAGTAATGCACAAAAAATAATAAGACATACTGATGTGATGGTCAAACTTCATTGATCCAATTACAATATTCGCTCAAATGAAATATAACCACAAAAATTTAACCCACAGGAAAGACATGAATCCAGCGTCAACGAAAACGAAGAGCAAGTCCGTCCGCAAAGACAAGGACTATCGGAAACTTCAGCAAGAGTTGACGAGAGAGAAGGAGAAGTTCGACCAACTGTCAGCCAAGTTGCAGCGAGATCTGCAAGATACGCAGCAGCAGTTGATTGAGGAGCAGCAGAATAGACTTAAACTTGCTATGGAGGTAAATATACGAACTTTTTATTTCGGGCAGTCTCTTGATAGTAAGAGAACTTTTAACACAGAACAGAAGTTTGACAAACTTTCAACCGAATTGCTGCAAGACTTACAAAGCTAAACAGCAGCCAGAACATTTTTTTTTTAAATATTTGTTTCACTCTTTTTTTTATGCACTTTGATTGGTCGATATTAGTTCATAAATAAAGCGCATATCAAAGCTTTTGTTATTTTATTATACATGTATTTTTTCAATTAAAACATACAGAAACATTCTACACATTCACATAAAGACTAACCCAAAACCTCAATTCCCAGGTGGACAGCAAAGATGCTGAAATCGAGCAGCTAAAAGAAAAGCTGGCAGCATTGACCAGTGAAACCGCTTCCCAATCCTCAGCTGATGCAGAAGATGGTGAAACCGAACAAACCCTCGAAGGGTGGCTCTCGGTTCCCTTCAAACAAAACATCCGTAGACATGGCTGGAAGAAGCAGTATGTCGTTGTGTCTTCCAAGAAAATTATATTCTACAACACGGAGAATGATAAGCAGAATACTACTGATCCTCTGATGATCCTTGATTTGAGGTATGTGGTTTTGTCCATAATTTAGTGGTTGCGCGTTGTTAGATCGAATAGGTATATAAATACTATTTTCTAAGATTTTCACGATTGCACATTATAATTGAAACAGGTCAGTTGCTGGAATGGGGAATTGTAAATCTTAAACACTCTGTTGAATGTATAATGACAAATAACACCTCAGTCTTCCCGTGACCATGATAACTGAAAAGTTTTCGAAACGTCGGGCTTTAAAAATAAAAATAATGTAATAATACGCGATTAAAATATCCGAAAATCAAAAGTTGTTTCAATTATAGGTATATAAATGTAAATTTCATCCTAGAAAATAAATATTCGTTAATGGTATATTAAATGGAATTTATCATCATCAGGTTATCACAGCTATCAAGTATTTACAAAGTAGCGTATTTATTTATTGTTTTTGGTGTATTGCCATTCATCAGACAAATGGTCTCTTCTTATGAAAATCTATTTCTTATTAGTATAGCCTATGTGCTTCAGGCACTGTTTTATTTTACTCTATTTATTAAGTTTTTTTCCATTTGTCGATGTAGTTGTAGTGTTAAAACATATATATTTTTATGTGTCCTGTCTTAAAAATGCTGCCTTACGTAAAATTCATTCCCAAATTCCAGCAAAGTGTTCCACGTCCGCTCAGTGACGCAAGGGGACGTGATCCGCGCGGACGCCAAGGACATCCCGCGGATATTCCAGCTGCTGTACGCGGGGGAGGGGGAGGCGCGGCGCCCGGGGGAGGCCGTGGACCAGCCGCCTGATTGTAATGATAGCAACGGTGAGTGCTGTCTAACGTTATGATTGACTTGTGTTTATAGATCTATCAATTTAACTCATTTAAGAAAAAGTATGTGAAAATACTTTTTCTATTTTTTTGAGGTAGAAGATTCTTTCATCTTGGATATCCTAGTTTGGGTTCTATTGCTCTATTCATATTTTATTTGAATGTTATATTTTCCTTGTGCCTTAAATTATGTATAACAGTAATCTGCCCTGGTTTTAAGTGGGAAACGTAGACTATTTTTTGTATAAAATATTAATTTACACTTATTGTTGAAAATCCGTTTTTTTTGTTTTGTTTAATTTAAGCACTTTTTTACCTTTATGCTAATACTTTCAACATACTTATACTTGTGTATAATTCCAGCGAACACGGTACAACACAAAGGACACGACCTGGTCAGCATCACGTACCACATTCCGACCGCATGTGAGGTTTGCACCAGACCGCTGTGGCATATGTTCAGACCACCACAGGCGTACGAGTGTAGACGTGAGTAAAATCATTCAACAAACATATTATTACATCCCTAAACAAAAGATCATCGATGTGTTGGTGTACATTGGGTTGTTACCTCGATTGAAGTAATCTCAATGAACAATATTTCAAATTTTTAACATGGAACAAATTTGATGCCATTTAAAAAAACAGTTTAACAGTTACCACCTCATAAAATGCAATCCAGAGATGATGTACATGATCGATTTCAAAAATAACTTGTTTGTGGCATGAAGTGAAGTGTGATAAACTGTTATTTTAAATCACCGTCACATTTGTTCCTGCTTCAATAAAGTATCGTTGTAAACTCACAGTGACTTTTAAGGTATAATTTTCCCTTGAGCCTTAATGTAAAAGAGTTCACCCGCCCTGTGTTGCCATTGATATAACCGAGAGTCTTCTATATCTCAGGTTGCCGCATGAAGATCCACGCGGAACACGTGACCGGCAGCGGCGACGGCGAGTCCGTAGCGGCTTGCAAACTGCACGCGGACCGCGCCCGCGAGCTGCTGTTACTGGCGCCCGCCGCCGCCGAGCAGCGGCGCTGGGTGGCGCGCCTCGCCCGCCGCATACAGCGCCACGGGTACCGCGCGCACCACCACCACGACGCGCCGCACACACTGTCCCCGCGGTAACTAACACCTAATTATATAAATAAGAGAAATATATAATACTAGCAGCCCGTCCCGGCTTCGCTCGGGCATAAATTATCATTAACAGTTTGTTTTTTATTTTATTACATGTATTATTGTTTTAATATATTTTTTTTGAGTTTTAAGCTATGTTATATTTTTTTGCTGTGTAGTGTCGGCTTAGAATAACACTACCCCATTTCTTCCGGTGGGTGTACGTAAGAGGCGACTAACGGTTTTGGGGCTTTTGAGGGATTTTTGGGCGATGCGGTTGGTGACCCATCACCAACAACCTTTATTTCACCATCTTTTCCCCACACAACTTCCAAAAGTGGCTGAGGAATTTCTAATTCCTTAGCTCTGGCTACCCCTTCTAGGGATTTATAGCCGTTAGTATATGTATGTATGTATGTTATATTTTTTTGTATTTATATTTAGATATATTTTTTTATTTTTCATAATGAGTAATTACATCAAAAGCCATTCAATTTATAGAGTTAGAGCTTCCCTGTAAACAATATTTGACGTTGTTGTATTTTGGGGCATCAAAATAAATTGATGTTCAGGAGCTCCCACCCGCGACAGGCCAACGTACAGTTGACCGTGAGTAAAAAAATTCTGTCGCAGGTCAATCCCTACTAATTTGAAGGTTTGGCCTTGGGACTTATTAATTGTTAAAGCAAAAGATGTTTTAACCGAAAATTGTAGCCGTTTAAATGGAAATGGCAGATCAGTTGGGATCATCGGTATATGAGCTAATTGACCGGCTGCTGGGCCAGTAATAATAGTCGCTACAATTAAATTTTGCTTTAACTCTTTGATAAGCAGCCTCCCGTACCCCTTCGTGACGCCTGCAACAACTTACTATGCATAGCTAATCGAGCGGAGTTTTATCTATTTTTTCAATTCGAGATAACTTTCGAATGGAATGTTCAAATCGAATAATTCAAAAAGTAATATAAGGGTATTGAAGTAGTCTGAAATAATATATACGTTTTTTTATAAGGATTAGATAGGTCCATATAAAGAGCCTTTTCTAAAGCAGGATTTTAATTTAATTTTTAAATAATTTTATATTATGACGCTTGTTGTGAGATAACTATAATAGTTAGAGACATGTTGTCCGGCCATTTTTTTTAGATAATGATGTGTTCTATAAAATTGTAGCACATAATTTTATTCTATTGTCAATAGTTTTCGCAGCGCACGCGATAAAAGGATTTTTTTTGGTATTTCTTTAACACCTTGGGTTACATTTTTGAAGTTTACGTAAGGATCCCTAATTTTTTTGAAAATGAGATATAGTCTATGTCACTCGGGAATAGTGTAGCATCAAAACAGTGAAAGAATTTTTCAAATCCGTCCAGTAGTTTTGGAGCCTATTCAATTCAAACAAACAAACAAACAAAAAATCAAACCTTTCCTCTTTATAATATTAGTATAGATGAGAAAATATGAGAAAAATAACAAGTTCACACTTTAAGTAGTTTTTTCGCCAATGCAGTTGACTCATAGGGAACTTTAATGCATAGAGCGGAAACGGAAACCAAACATAGTTTAGTACAAAAAATGCATTAATAATTCCACTAAAACCTAATTATCAAAATAAATTTCCCTACAACCTGATTAGTTATTCAATGTTCTGATTTTTGTTGGTCATACATTTACAGATATTGACATTCTTTGTTTCTTCTTCATTTACTAGTCATCGCATAATGGCCGACTGACTGCCGATTTTTTTATTTTGTAAAAAATATTAGAAAGTGTAACAAATTTACCTATCAATAGGGGATGGGATTGAAAACACACGCCTTATAGTATTCGTTACAAGCGTTAATGGCAAAACTTTTGGTTTGCAGGGATTCGATGAGATCAAATCTGAAAGCGGCGTACATGAACGCGTCCCAACGCAGCTCCACTTTGCCCGCCAACGCGTCCATACAGCGACAGTGATATCTGCATTTCAAATCATGCATCTCATTTTACATTTAAACCGATAGGCCTTATTACCCATTCAATGGCAATAACATAACTTCCATACTATATTGAGCTTTACCACATAGTATTAAAGCTCATTATTAAATATTTTCTCGGGCGCGACTTCTATTGGTCGCATTAGAATACGGAATTGACCAATAAGTGTTTAATATAAGAAATCTCATATAGAGAAATCTCGGTGTGATATTGCCGATTCTTAGCCGATTTTACTCGGTAAACAATAAATATCGTCAGTTTTATACAAATTACAGCAGATTTACTGCATAATTAGTAAGTGAATTTCATTACCTTGTTCTCTGTCGTTTTGAACTATCGAGCGTAAATTATTTTTGGATGTTTTTTCTTACGTAATTATTTTCCAGTAATAGATATAGTTTTGGTCTTTCCTTTGTTCTGTTAAGTAATAAAATTATATGCAATAGGAATAACGTTGATAGCTGAAATATATATGTGATTTATCGGAGATCATAATAATTAAAAGTTGGATATCTCGCATTTTGTTTTGGTCCAATTTAATTGTGAAGACTGATTGTAGCAGATTAAACAATATTTGACGTTAAAATATCGAATTTATCATGACCACTGAACCTTTAATTATTATGTCTATCGAAATATTTCTGTTGTGAGGATGAATGAACTATCTTTATATTAAAACGTTATTTTTTGTGTTTTTATCGGGTGTTTAGGTTATTCTATTAACAGTTGTGTTGATAGTCGTTAGCATTTTATTTACATGGCTTGCATCATGGTTGCGCATGTTTCATACTATATGATTATAAAAATAGAGGTTTTGAACGACATTAATTATGCTTAGGAATTGAGGATAGGTAGTCACTTGATTTGTTAATGTTAGCTCGAATAAATTTCATCGCTTTGATACTAAAAGTTACCTGCTTGTACAAATAATGAAACGTACAAAGTTAAAGGAGTTGGAGGTTACACCATTCGGTTTATTGATGTGATCACACCTACAGAGGGATTAAGAAGAGTCCTTATCACAGAGTAAATAGAGACGCCATATATCCTGCCATTATTTCGTTCAGGATGTTGCAATGACGAACTGTACTCTTGTTGATATATCATCTACATATCGAAAACACAAAGGACGGCGAATATTGATGTTGCAATTACTTATAAGACTTAGAAACTGCCGAATTTTTAATGATATTTGACGCCTCTGTTTATTCTTAGTCCTAAATGGTTAAGTTAATTCACATATCTGTTATATTTAATATTGCACTCATTTTCATATCACCTTTTGATAAATCAATTACTAAAAGTTTTTACTTAGAAAGGAATTGAAAATATGGAACTGTGTACTTAAAAAGGAGAAATTACTTCATTTATATTATTGGATTAGCGATGAACATTAGATTGTATAACATTTCGACCAATATTTTTGCTCAACGCAATAAATCGAATAATAGTGCCATAGTGTAGCTGTCATGCTAATCATCAGTTTGTGTACTCGTATTTTGTAACTTCACTGATAGAACAAGGTGGTCGCTTCCTGACTTTATGGTCTTAAAAATTGCTCAATTATTGACCTGAATATCAATCAACTAAATTTCTTTTCACCTTTGTTATAAAATGCGAGTTTTGAATTTGCCAGTTAATCAGTCAATGGTTTTATAAACTGTTTACAGTTCACCGGATTGTGTTAATGTTAAGCTGTTTATGCGATGATATGTCGCCGTAAGTCTCATAAATGTGGTCAATTTAAATATTAATATTAAATCGCATAAAGGAATTGTAAAGTGAAAGTGATAAAAACGTTAGTTCAAAATATCAAGTGCCAAATTCTCAATTTGATAGCGTCAGTGTTATCAACACAAGTAAAGCATTGTAATGTTATCAATATTGTTGTGATTCCAAAGTACAAAAGTTCCGACTCCGTTCGCCGATGACAAAATGAAAGTTTTAGTAGCGCAAAGTGGTGTGAGCAGAAGAAGGAGGTTGAAGGTAGCTGTGATATAGAAGTGGCTACATTGTCACCAGGTGCTAGGACCAGCCCACGGCCCTATAGTTGTTATTATCTAGTTCTTGTTATACGCGCTTTATGTCGCTTCATTCACACTCTTTACATTCCTCAAGCAAGTCTATGTTGAGTTTTATTATATTCTAGTTTTTACTTTTTATTTGACTCAAGTTCAGTTTTATCGCTTGTCTATTATGAATTCGTATTAGCTAAGCTCATTTTCACTGTCTGTGTTATGCAAGTTTATTCAGTATATAGTTGGATTATTTCGTACTTAATAAGTGAGCTTTCCGATTTAGTCGAGTGATTAATTTTGAGATGTATTCGCGTTAAACGTTTCTTTATGATTCAATTTCTACAACCGTTAAAAAATATTCTTCACCAAAGATGAGATCGGAAAGTTTCAATCGATACAGTTTTTGCATTTTGTTTGGATTTGAATGTTTTTTAATCAATTAATTATATAAATTGTCTTTTTTTTTGTGATGAATACTAATAATAATAATTATATGCATACTTATTTGTTTCCTATCGGCACGTTTGGAAACAGTTTCGTGCAAACCCTTTTAAGTAATATTTAATAACGAAATTGTTTCCAAATCCTCTCGATTCTTATGTAATATAAATTTCAATTATGTAAATTATTTATTATTGTAATCGCATAACATCTTTATAATTTATCATGCTACAATTTAGTTCCTAACCTAGCTAGCTTCTCGTGTATAGATGTTTTAATCGCTTGTGGCTGATAGTTAGTAAGCGATCGCAGATATATTGACGTTGATGTGTCTATAGCAATGTTGGTCGGACAATATAACGTAGGATAGAAAAGGGCGAGTGACGTCACACAGCCTGCTACCACGTGCCTTAGCTGCGGCCCACTACCCCATATCATGTAGACTTACTATGTAACGATACTTATTATGTACATATGTTTTTAAATAAACCAATATTTTATGGATTTTTTTTAAGGAATTTGTATATTGTAAAGATTATTAATTTTATCATAAAATTAATGCCTTAGTTTTTAAGTGCTACATTTGTGAAAAATAAATAACTTTTTAATTATATAATAGTTTTATTTCAATAATTAGTATTTTCCTTAATTAAATAAAATTAACAATAAAATCCAATTATTAGGTAACGACTTACAATAGACATTAAATGCAATAACCAACAAACATATAGATAAAAACAAATGATTTTATAAATGCTGTGAAAGAATAACTATTTTTATTAAAATTTTTCATAACCTATTTCACACAGTGTACCTTATGCATACTAGTAACCTATCTTAAAATACTGATAAAATTCATATGTGTTTTCATATTAAAACTAGATAAAAACAATAAATACAACAGTTTTCTATAAAATCAGATCCGTTTTTTATAGTAATACAACAAATCTTAAGGCTAAGATCAATCAATGATATGAGATGATACAATTTAAAATAATCCCACTGCCTTTTTGAGGTCCTTCTGTTTCCAAGTTGGTAGAGAACGGAACTCGTTGTAAGGCATTCCGAATGTTGACACGAAGTCGTCGTGGGTCAGATATAACTGCAACAAGGATTTCAGAATTTATTAATATACTTAATACCAGCTAAAATCTTGCATTTCATATTTGTATTATTTGATACAACAATTCGAAAATTCCAATAACTACCCTGCATGCCGGTAAGTAACTGGACATGCCGTGGCTAACTTGGTTGAAAGGAACTGTGTATGTATGTGTAAAAAAAGACTTAACAAAAACTTTCAAGAGTATACCATAATAGTGTTCTATTGAAATGTGAGCCCAGGACGGGACACAGACCGTTACAAGACACGTTAGTTTTTAGCTGACACCGCAGGTCATTTCCTTTTTTTAATAATAGAGAAAGCAATAGCATTGGAAAGAAAGACATTTTAGTGTTCATTGTAGAGACAGCGATACAAGACTAGATTTCACTTGTTTTTCAGACCACAAGTATTAAGTTTTGGCATATTTAAATAAATTTCCTCTTTGCAAAAAATTCGCTCGTGACACTTGCATTAGCTATACCCACCTCTTTAGCAAGCGGGTCCACATCGGTAGGCAGGTGCTCCCTGGGGCCGCGGAGTACAGCCAGCGGATACTTCTCATGCTGGTCGAACCGGTTGGCCGTGTTGCCGCTCTGCAAGGCGCTGTTGCCGCCCTGCACTATGGCCTTGCCTTCCAGAGCACTTACGATGGCGCTGAATGTTTTGTGGCCCTGAAAAAGAATGGAAATCGTTTGGTTGCAAAGAACATTTTACAGAATTGATATTTTTTAACAGTAGTACAATTGGTTACTTAAAGCCTTTAGATGTTTTGGTCAGTAAAAAAAGAAATTATAGGTAGGTGTATAACACAGTGACATTGTATTCGTACAAAACGGCGATAGGCCTGCCCCCTATCACGTGAGTACACTGTCTAAGCAAAACATGGGTACCTTCTCTGGACACTAGATGGCGCTGCCATGTGAGTTCAGAAGTATTGGTACCTCTGCCAACCCGGGGATAAACGGCGTGAACGTTTATGTTATGTTTATGTGTATAACACAAAGGAATTAAAGCTGGTGAGTTGGTGGCTAGGAGTCAATTTGGAAAATCTGAATGCTATCTTTTGACAGATTGCTGGCACAAAGTAGGCATATTTCAGAAATATATTATAAAATAAAAGCAGCACAACTTGTAAAGTAGCCGATAACAGGTGATTCAAATTAGTATTATTATCATCGAATTACCTTCCACATAGAGTTCTTCCAGTGCGGGAAGAAGCCTGTAAAGTTCGGTGGTTCTCTGCCTTGGCTCAATACGATGACAGGCAACTCATGATTCCGCGCAGCAGGATCTATGAGAATAAACATAGAAATATAATCCAAATTTATATCACTTATAAGTTATTTTATAAAACAAAAACCCGAACAAGTCCGGCGAAAATCCAAATGGGTCCAGAAAAAACCGAGGAAGAAATTATAATGACTGGGGATGTAAGAGTAAGAAACGACCATCAATCAACCATCCTTTTGTTGACAATCTTTTCCAACTCAACTTCTAAAACTGGCTGAGGTATTCCTAATTCCATTGCTCTGCCTACCTTTTTTGTAACTTACAGCCGCGAGTATATGTGTATAATTATTATCGTCAACTTTATAACCCAAACCTAGTTAATATTGTACTTCTCTTGGATCTAACATTATCAGCAGCCAAGTAACCCAGCGCGTATCCAAGTATTCCTAGCGTCGTCTTTGGCCCGCGGACAGAAGGGCGCACCCTTCCACACGTAGATGGCGTATATTTATATCATATGTATATCGTCAATTTCTTGACACATAGTCAATCTCTACTTTTTCTTGAATCTAACATATTATAGATTAAAGTCCATATATTACCAGCAGCCAAGTAAGCTAGTGCGATATTCCTGGCGTCGTCCTTGGCCCGCGGACAGCAGTGCGCGCCCAGCCACACGTAGATGGCGCAGTGCGCGTCCAGCACGGCCGACATCTCCGGCGCTAGGTCGTATTGTGAGAATGATACTATTTCTTCGACTGGAAATAAAGATAATGATATGAAAAAATATGTGTAAAGGTGTATGTTTATTTACGCTGCGATTTGTTATCTCTGAATCTGCGCAACTACTGTGCATTCTAGGAATATTGGGTTCAAGCATATTTAAATTGCTTTACCTTTAAGGATATTATAATTTTTTTTGAAGGAAGTAACCATCAACACGCCAAAAAACATAATTGAATGTTTTTCTTTGAGTTGAAGTTATTTAAGCAAGATGTTAATTTCGAATAAATTTTCATAAAATAAATTGGTATCTATATGTGAATACACTTTTTGGTAGGATAAGACACATATTGGCTCCATTCATCTTCCATACATCTGTAAAAAAACTCGTATTTTTGGTCCAACCCTAGTTCTTGTAACATGGCAAACTTAATTCAAGCGCCACCTTTTTATAAATTTTAATACATTAAGGCATAAACTTTCTAATACTTACAAGTATATTGTCCAGGGATACTGGATGCCACGTAGAACAGTCTGGCTGGAAGTGGTTTTTCAACTTCCTTTGGAGGTGCCGGGACTAGAGCATGTCTGCGATCGCCCAAAGCTGCCCAAAAGTCATCGGTTTCTTTCCCTGAACAGAAACAGAACGTTTCACCATTTCGCGACGTTACTAACTAAATATATTTGTGAGTAAACTGTTTCAAATGTAATCATGATCAATAATTATTTGGAATAACCTACACTGTCGTAGAGCGATGGAGATAGCTATGTTGAGAGTTTCACTACGTGGTCCAATCCGAACAAGAACTTAGAAGAACCGGAGTAACTGATAATGGCAATGATGGCAAAGCACAGGGCACATTGCACGCTACCACGTTATTTTTTCATACATACATACTCACAGCTATAAATCCGATAAAGGGGAAGCCAGATCTTCTGAGCTAGAAACTCCTCAGCCACATTTAGAAGTTGATAGGGGATAAGATGGTAGATGACGGGTCTCCAACTACATCGCCCAAAAACCACTTAAAAAGCCCCATACCCTTTGTCGCCTCTTACGACACCCGTGAGAGGAATGGGGTAGTTAGATTCTAAGCCGGTACTACACGGCAATTACCTTTCAATACTTTTAATACTCCATATTAAAACAATTAATAACAAACAATAAAGGTATAGAAATTTGCTGTGTAGTGTCGGCTCAGAATAGCACTACCCCATTTCTTCCGGTGGGTGTACGTAAGAGGCGACTAACGGTATTGTTGGGCGATGCGGTTGGTGACCCATCACTAACACCCTTTATTTTTACCATCTTTTCCCCACTCACATTTCCAAAAGTGGCTGAGAAATTTCTAATTCCTTAGCTCTGGCTACCCCTTCTAGGGATTTATAGCTGTGAGTATATGTATGTATGTAATAACAAATATGTACGAACAAAAATCTACCAACCTTGCATAACGAGTTTATGTTCAGCCGCCGCCATGTTCTTGGCGACCTCCCGTTCGTCCCCGGCGGCGGTGGCGGCGCACCACACGAAGACGCGCGCGCCGTCCCGCAGCACGTAGCAGCTGCCGCGCGCCCCGCCCCGCCCGCCGCGCACCTCCACCCCGCGCGCCTCGCGCCCGTACTGGCCTGAGACGAGGATTAACGCGCGGGAGGGGGCTATCACCCTCGTGCCTGTTGCTGTATAATTCGAATATTTAATTATAGATCAAGAAATTTGCATCGATTGGATAGTTAAATAAAACCGTAGTTTAATTAAATCGGTGCATGTCATGCAATGTTCAATTCGGTATGCAAAGTTTTACTAAAGTGATGCTGATTAATTACAAAACCATTTCGAGATATTATGGTTATAAACAATATTTTCTTGAAATTATATCAATTGAAGCTAAGATGACTGTTATTTTGTCAAAAAACTGTAACAGTGTTTGATCTTCAATGTTGTTTCAAAGACATACGGTTTTGCAGTTTATTAATAAAATATCGAAAATCATAGGTTTGTTTAGTATAATATCGTAATAATTCCATTTGACCGTTTTGCAATCAGCAACATTATTATAAAAACTTTTCGCTTCATTTGCATGCCGCTACGTGATTTTATCGATCGATGACGTCATTAAGTACAAAAGTTGAAGAATCTTTAAAAAATCATAACTTTACAATTACTCATTTTAAATGGAAAATATTAAAATTAGTCTTTTATTTTCGTGTTTACTATCGAATAAAAACAAAAAAAAAACTTTGCATACCGAATTAGACCTAGTTGCTTCTTGATTCTTTGTCTTTTGTTCTGTTAGACTTTGCTCTTAGAAAATCTTAGCTCAAGACTGTAAAGAATTGGTACAATAATAAGTTGGAAGGTTAGGCAGTTTAAATTAGAGTGGTTACAGAAGGCCAGCTTAGCACTTAGCAGATGCCGCCCCGCCTTGCCCACCGCCCACCACCACCCCGCGCGCTTTGCGTCCGTACTGGCCTGTGACGAGGATTAGCGCGCGGGAGGGGGTTATCACCCAGGTGCCTGTTACTGGATAGTTTAAACATAAGGTTATTTGACAGTTGCTTTTCTGGCTGCTATTTTTCATCTGTTAAGTCTATATACTTGTAGGAAATCTTAGCTCAAGATTGTGCAGAATTGCTACAGAAGGGTCCAAGTGGTTATAGAAAAGGATTTCCCGCAGTGCAGAAGGCAGAAGTTTTCGATGGGTAGAATACAACTATTCTTGGAAACAGGCGTCATTAACAGGTGGCCGTTCGATATGTGAAAGGCATACTTAATCGCCTGGTGCACAGGTGACACCCCAGGAACATCGATCAGTATGCATACCTATTCATTGTAACAAAAATCTACAAAGTATAACAAGGAATTTCAGTAAATCCATAACTAATTATAAAAAATATTATATCACTTACGATCATAGTCCGTAGCGCTTCCAACGTATGTGATCATTCGTCCTTTGAATATTTGCAAGAAATGTGCAGGTTCTTTTCCTTGATATACCCAAGCCTGTAAAATGTAATATAGCTACTTAAAATATTTCTCCATATATATCTATTTCAGAATAATAAAACTATGATGGTTAAGTAAAAATATCAACAACATTAATCTCACCGTAGTCAAGCATTAGAAACATAGGAAAACATAAACTGAATACAACCGACTACACATTTAACAACATTGGAGTTTGCTCACAGTGTTACTTCTTTTTTTATATTCACTTAATGATAATTTAAATAAATTTGGTTTCAATATATTATAATCTCAATGTGTGTTTACCTGGACGGGAAGACGCCCCAATTTAACATAGAGGTCTTTGGCTTCTTTAGCACCCAAATTCCTCAAATCATTTGGCGAAGAGCCACCCTGGAATAAAAAAATATGAATATATTGGTTGACCTGACGTTTCACACATGTAAGACATAAAGCATTCTTATTTGAACCTCTTATCCAAAGCCTTACCATCCAGTAGTACAGCATGGACTGGTCCCCGGTCGGCGCGTGGTAGGTGTAGAGCGCGATGAAGCAATCCCGGTCGAAGAAAACGGCCGCCTGCGGGTGCGGTACCTCCACCAGCGAGCCCTCGGGCCTGACGCGCCACATGCGTAGGGCTCCGGAGCCGTCGTCTGGTAGTTGCGCCTAGACAATCAGTTTTATGTATTTTTGTTTAAAATATGTTCTCGTAGCTTGTGTCATGTTTGGTAGGTAAGGCGAGCAGAATTGACAAGGCAAGTTTTCGAAATAAGGTAGGTGATTGTAATCATTGCACCTCAAATATGTTTCCCCTAAAAGGGAGCCTCTGCATGATTTACCAACGCAAAAATAGACTATTCAGGGCTTCTATTGTGAAAGCAGCCGGAACCATCAGCTTATCGTACCTCTAAGGGCATACCAAAAAACAATCTTTCATGCTGGGAAGTTAGGTGATTCAGCCACGAACCTGAAAATTGAAACTGCAATCTCCGTGTCCTGGGACGTGAGCGTTACACTCTGACAATTGTACCACATACAGAGGCAGTTGAAAGTTACTAATCTGTACAGTCTAATAAATTCATGAAAAAAAAAAAACAGTTCGCATACCTCAGCCGCCAGCCAAGCGTTGTTGGCCAGGCTGACCGCGTCGAGCCGCGTGGTGGCGGACCGTGCGGCGCGCAGTCGCACGTCGCGGCGCCGGTCGCTCCAGCGCCAGTTCGTGAACAGCGCCGCGAACTCCAGCGGCTCGCGGCCGGACGCTGTTGCGCTTACCTGTGGTGAGAGATAATATAGTTGGCTAAGTGGGAAAAAGCTCAAGCTCAAAAAAAAAACTAGGAGCTTACTCGATAGCAATATGGTATAGGTAACAGCCTTAATAAACTAAAATTGTACAAGACTGTAAAAAAGGAACAAACTTACTTTAATCAAACGATTTTTTTTTTTAAAACAATATCTGACAAAGACTTTTCTCAGGCGAAATAAGACGAACTTTGATTACAGGTTTGGCATAAAGGTTATGGATTGCAGATGAAATTAATAACCAATTAAATAGGATTATATACTTTAATACTTACAACCCCGGAATGCCTCTTAGCTCTGGCGAGTCCTCTAGCTGCCGCAAGTGCTCCTCTCGCCACGGCTCCGGTAGCTGACGAGCCGATCCAGGCCCACACGCCACGGCATCCGGCGTCCACTACGTACACGCTCTGAAAATATATTTTTTATCACTTTATACCTACATTTTTTTACCCTCATTGGGATTTGCGCTGCAGAATCAACTGGCGCTGGAAGTTATCAGCCACTTTACGTGGATGAGGTTGGAAAAGATAGTGAAATAAACGATCGTTATTGATTAGTTTCCACATACTCACATCGCCCTACATACATAACTCTCATTAAATCTCATATAGAATATAGTTTTGGGTGTTTTATTTTTAGCAACATGAGCACTGTTTTATAAAACAACATAAGAATGAGTGTAAAACTTACATCATCAACTAAATCGTCTCTGTAAAGTGGCGCTCGTTTTACTTCCTCCAACCTGGCCGAGGGTTTATGCGACAACGTGGCAATGGGGGTGGCTCTCTGAGGCTGTGTCACCCTGTACAGCCTGGCAGGTTTGGGAGGGTCGGCGGGAGGAGCTGCGGGCCGAATTACTCTTGCCCGTAGCTCCAATAGTGCGTCCAAAAGTGATCTGTCGGCGCTTGGAAGTGTCTGCTCATAGCCGTCGTGAGCGATTGTGATCCTACGAGTAGTTATGCCCTTTTCTGCTCCACGGGCCATGCGGTAGGCTATCTGTGAAGTACCAATTTGATTGAGAGACGGAATATCAATGATTTAGTAATTTGACAGCAATGTTTGATTGGAACCGACACATTTATTATATGTCCTTAATCATAAATCAATGATCTATTCACTAAAATAAAAATCAATAAAATATCAATCAAAAATGCAACTTCCAAAAAACTTATACTGTACGAAGGATTTGTTACAACAATATTTGAGGTTTTCTTTTATGGTATTCTGTATATTTATTAAGTAACTAAAAAAAACGATTGACGTACCTTAGCTCCAAAGATCTTCTCAATAAGGTTAGCAGTTCTCCCAAGCCACAGCACTAGTGCGGATGGCGCATCAAGCACAAAGACTCCATCAGCTGCAAGTTGGGACCACGAGACTGGTTCCAGCTGTATGAGAACAGGTCGTCGACCTCGCACTCTGTATAGTCTTGCACTGTTGCCATTTAGACCGTTTGTTCCGCTGCGCAGGATCCTAAATGAATTGGGAATTTAGTATTAGCTATTTTATTTGTTTTCTAATAATATTGATCTTACAGGATTAACGCAAAGCTAAACCAATCTAGAAAAGAAAAGAAAAGAGAAAAGAAAAGAGAGATTTTTATTTGTTGCTGACTAACAAAAAAATACACAGAACATATACAGAAATTACAAAAACAGTACAAAATTGATTTTAAAAAGTAAAATAAACAAAATAAAACAAAAATTGGTCATGGCTTACGTCAGCAACAAAAGAGCACCTGACTCACACACAGACACTATAAAATGCTCAAAACAAATTATAAAATTTGTTCTGTAGTTTTGGGACAAACAAATGGGAAAATACTGAGTTAATAATTTAACTTTATCAATTTATTTAGAGAAGTTACATTGTTATTAATACCAGTAGAGTGTTAATCGGATGACCTCATCGCTACCATTTAAATATGCTGAGAAGACAAGTTCGGTTATCATCTCGAATCACCATACAAATAACAGTTACTTTCGAGTCATCACGTTTCCTATAACTATATAACTAAAAGACCCCAACCTGATCCCACCTCGAAAGTACAATACACCATCTCAAATTATGATTCTACCACGCTCGGTATAAGTAAATAACTAAGATCCCCAAACCTTATCCCATCTCGAAAGTACGACAGCAGTCTCGGCGACTCGCTCCCAGCCGCCTCGCAACGCCATACTTTTAATTATGCTTCTATCACGCTTGATACAAACAGATAACTAAAGGACTCCTGTGGTATAGGTATAGGTAGATATATAATAGAAACAAAGTAACTTAAGACGAAACATGTGTAAACCATATAAGGGACGTAGAATAGAAACAATGTAACTTAAGACGAAACATGTGTAAACCATATAAGGGATGTAACAAGAGATGAAACATGGGGTGAATCACGTAGAGGATGGTACGTGGTATTACAACAAAGACAAATACATAAATCTTTGGGGGCTTTCTTAAGAATTCAGACAGATAACCAATCTCAAATGTGAAGCTCTTGGATACCATACTGGTGTTTTGAATATAACACTACTGTGCATAGTGAAACAAAATATACACCTTATGAACTTGTATTTGGAAATCTTTGTAATATACCATGTAATCTGACAAATAAAGTAGATCCAATTTATAATTATGAAGATTATCCAAAAGAACTAAAGTACAGATTACAAAAATCAAATTTAGATGCAAGAGAAAATCTTATCAGATCAAAACATAAAAGAAAAAACGTATATGACAAAAAATTAAACACAGTAATTTATGAAAAAGAAGATTTGGTATTAGTTAAAAATAAAAACAGGGATAAATTGGATAAACTTTATTTAGGACCATATAAAGTTGTTTGTGATTTAGGTGAAAATGTAAAAATAATGGAAAATAATAGAGAAAATATTGTACACAAGAATAGGACAAAACCATACTTTATATAAAAAAAAAATAATAATAAAAATTGTTATTATTATTATTATTTTTTCCCAAGGGAAGAAGATGTGGTATAGGTATAGGTAGATATATAATAGAAACAAAGTAACTTAAGACGAAACATGTGTAAACCATATAAGGGACGTAGAATAGAAACAATGTAACTTAAGACGAAACATGTGTAAACCATATAAGGGATGTAACAAGAGATGAAACATGGGGTGAATCACGTAGAGGATGGTACGTGGTATTACAACAAAGACACTTGTAATAAGAACCTAATATCATGTTCATCCATTTAAGGTTTTGGCTCTAGATATAAGATACTGTAGACTTATATTCTAAAATGCAAGTAACATTTAATAATAGTATTTATGATTCATGCCCTCACTATATAAGAGGAACATTTAACCAATAATAAAGTAGTATTTAATCTGCACTTGGGCCTTTCATTTCGAACCGCTACTCACCACATTGCACCCCAACCTGATTCCATCTCTGAAGTACTTCAGCAGTCGCGGCGATTCATTCACAGCCGCCACGCCAGCCGCCAGCAGGACTGCCCGCCGCAACGTTATAATTATGCTTCTATCACGTATTTTATAAATATATAACTGAGATCCCCAAACCTTAGCCCATCTCGAAAGTACAATAGCAGTCTCGGCGACTCACTCCCAGCCGCCTCGCTATACAGCATGGCGGTCGCGTCCAGATAACAAGGCCACCCGCCGCAACATTATAATCTTTATAATGCAACTATACGTTCTGTGTACTAAGTATCGGGAATTTGTCAATAAAACAAAAAATACAAATTATTCATCTAAATTTATTTTATCGCCTTCAAAGTAGGCCCCATCGCTTGCAATACAACATCTCCACCGCTTCACCCAGTCTTCCATACATTTTTCATAGGCTATTTGCGGTATGGCATTTAGCTCATTCAGCGAATTTTCTATTATGGCTTCTATCGAAACAAAACGTTTTCCTCGAAGTGGAAATAAAAAAAAGTCAGACGGAGCCATATCAGGTAAATACGGTGCTTGGTCGAGAACTTTTGTTGAATTTTTCGCTAAAAACTCTTTCACTATAATGGCTGTGTGCGATGGTGCATTATCATGGTGCAGCATCCATGAGTTGTGTTGCCACAAATCTGGACGTTTTCGGCGGATACTCTCACGCAAACGCTTCATGACGCCTAAATAATATTCTTTATTCACTTTTTCTCCCTCTGGAAGGAATTCGGAGTGAACCACAACACGGTAGTCAAAAAAAACTGTCAGCATCACCTTGATTTTGGAGCGACTTTGCCGCGGTTTTTTGGGTTTCGGCTCGTTTTCGAGACGCCATTCTGAAGACTGTTGGCTTGTTTGCATGTCGTACTCATAAACCCGTGTCTCGTCGCCAGTTATTATACGTTTCATAAAGGTCGGATCCGTAGAAGCTCGGGTAACCATGTCTTCAGCGACATGCTTTCGCTGCGCTTTTTGAACAAAATTGAGCTCTTTTGGAACTAGTCGAGCGGCGATGCGTTTCATGCCTAAAATGTCAATGAGAATGTTGTGGATGGACTTAAAAGATATGTTCACCTCACAAGCCAACTCTCTCAGACTCAGACGTCGATTTTCGAGCACTAGCTTCTTGATTCTGTCGATGTTTTCTTTGGTCGTAGCGGTTGAAGGTCTACCAGAACGAGGCAAGTCTACTACTACTTCTCGGCCTTCTTTAAAAGCCTTATACCATTCATAAGCCCTTGTTTTCGATATACACGATTCGCCGTAGGTATTTCGCAACATTTTTAGTGATTCACTACATGAAATATCATTCGAAACACAAAATTTAAGGCACACTCTTTGTTCAACAATATTTTCCATTGTAAAAATCGCCGATGACTCAAAACTATGACCAACAAAAAATGTAGTTTAAAACAAATTAAATGACAGATCCCGCTCAAATTGTGCGTGTTAAATCAGTACAGTGCTACCAACATGCAGTAAAAAAAATTGGAACGACGTTTTTTACGCGGGTCTTTTTATTGACATATTCCCGATACTTTTTACACTGATTAGTATAGCTAAAAGCTTCCAACCTTATCCCATCTCGGAAGTAAGACAGCAGTCTTGGCGACTCGCTCCCAGCCGCCTCGCGGTGCAGCACGGCGGGCGCGCCGAGGTGCCCCGCCAACAAAGCCGCGCGCCGCAACGCCGCCGCGCCCGCACCGCCCCGCTCCCCGCTCCACGCGTGGATGTGGCGCTCGGCGTATTCTGTACCGTTCTCTTTGATTTCGCGGCGCTGGGGATTGTAAGTCATTTATTACTAGAGAAGACGGAGAAGTTCATAATAATGTATTCAGTCGTTAGGCCAAATTCAATAGAGTTAAGGATTTGCAGGATACTGTGACTGCCTCCGCCTTCGCAAAGCCATTCAATTATTTTTTTCCGTTTGAAAGGAACATGAATATAACTCCGTGCTTTGGAAGGCACGTTAAGTTATTGGTAGTAGTCGTTAGTCAGTTAACCTGCACTTGGCGAGCGTGGTGGACTACATAATATAGGTGTGAAACCCCTCGACTCAGTTGATAACCAACGTATTACAGTTGGTATAATATACGAGGGGCATGCCAATAGAAGTTAGATACTGTTTTCTCATTTAATTGACACTGGCAAGCTATACACCATCTTATAGGCTGGTTTTTTTATTGACATATTAGAATATAGAACACACTTCTTTTACATAATTTAATGTTTTTTGACATGAATTCCTCATGTGGGGATTATTACTCATAAATAAAAGATGTTTTCCTTTAATAACAACACTTCTTTTATTTATTTTTCTTTGAATGAGCATAATTTTTCCGAGAATCTGGCGGGAATTCATTTGCAACAATGGAGCTCAGTCGACGTGATTTTCGCGCTATGATTTATTATGACTTTAAAAAAGGTTTAAAGCCTCAAGAATGCTTTGAACGTTTGGCTTCTACTTTTGGTGAGTTTGCTTGTTCCCGAGCAACCGTATTCAATTGATTTGCTGAATTTAACAGAGGACGGGGATGTGTCGAAGATGAAGCGAAGACAGGACGGTCGCCGACCGCGGTCACGCAAGAAAACGTTCGTGCAGTCGAAAAACTTATTCGCGAAAACCGACGAATTACATATGTAGAGCTAGAGCGAGAACTAGGAATTGGATCAGCAGCAATGCAAACCATAATTCACGACCATCTTTGTCTCCGCAAACGTTGTTCGAGATGGGTGCCGCACAAACTTACCGATGAGCAGAAAGACCGTCGGGTGGATTGGTGCCTATTCATGATAGATAAATTCAACGGAGGCGAGAAAAAAACGTATATGATATGCTGACTGGTGACGAAACATGGCTATTTAACTATGATCCCGAATCAAAGCGACAGTCACTGTATCGTGCTTTGAAGACGAGCCAACTCCAACGAAATGTCGCCGTGCACGGAGCAAACAGAGTCAAATTGTGATTTTTACTTGTTTCCAAAACTCAAAGAAAAACTAAAGGGGAAGAGGTTTGAAAGCAAAGAAGATGCGCTGGTTGCCTATAATTTCGAGATTTCTGAGGAATCTAAAGAAGAGTGGTCACAGGTATTTTCCAATTGGTTCAGACGTATGGAAAAGTGTATACGTGCTCAGGGTAAATACTTTGAAAGATCGATACTTGTAATAAAGAATAAATTTTATAATTTTTGAGTATCTAGTTTCTTTTGGCATGCCCATCGTAATAACTCTCGTAATAACCGTTCAGTAGACAAATATTCTGTCTATCTTTTTTTTACAAGTAATAATATAAGTAATTATGATATGAATTGCTGTGTAGTATCGGCTCAGAATAGCACTACCCCATTTCTTACGGTGGGTGTACGTAAGAGGCGACTAACGGTATTGGGGCTGTAGCGACGCGCTGTCAGTACACAATGACGCGCACTACATAGAAACGCTGACAGTGCAAGAAGAATCACATTCCACAGCAACACGAAACAAAGTAATATACGTCACACGCGTCATCAAGACTCGCCATACAAATCGTACATCGCGCAATCGAAGTTTCTAAAAACATTTACTATATATACAAGTTCCAACTTAATACAGTTGGACCGCGGTCCCCAGGCATACCACCGCCTGGCGGAAGATCTTCCCTTTTCCTCCACATTGGTGACCACCGACTACAGAACACGATGGCGTCCTTCTAAGCACAAGGAGTCATTTTGGATTGGCCAGACAAGTACGAGCAGCAAAAAGGATATCAAAGGACAGCAGACAAAAAAGCGCTTCGAATCCACGGCTCAAGAGACACGACTCACAGCACGGCAGCAATGGGACACGCAACGGGGCACCCACACCGTGGCTGTTGGAGTCAGCATTGAGGTTCCGGCACACATGGCCGTCGAGCATACACACACTGGCACGGAGATATGGAGTCAAAATTTCCTGTTGGAGGGGGAGTAATGTAGCGACGCGCTGTCAGTACACAATGACGCGCACTACATAGAAACGCTGACAGTGCAAGAAGAATCACATTCCACAGCAACACGAAACAAAGTAATATACGTCACACGCGTCATCAAGACTCGCCATACAAATCGTACATCGCGCAATCGAAGTTTCTAAAAACATTTACTATATATACAAGTTCCAACTTAATACAGTTGGACCGCGGTCCCCAGGCATACCACCGCCTGGCGGAAGATCTTCCCTTTTCCTCCACAGGGCTTTTAAAGGATTTTTGGGCGAAAGAACTTTTATTTTACTATCTTTTCCTCACTGAATTTTTAATTCCTTAGCTCTGGCTACCCCTTCTAGGGATTTATAGCCTAGCCGTGAGTATATGTATGTATGTTTGTAAGTACTTATGATACTCACGATGACGTCGGGACCAGCGGGCTGACCGGACAGGGAGGCGGAGTATATCAAGTATGCCTCACCGTCGTAGAACGTGCCGTAGTGGTTGCGGGGCAGCAACTCTGTCGCGTGATCCTGCAAATATAGAAAAAATAATAATTAAATTATACCCGTGTAATATGACCTTAGAATATTTAGTTATGACTTGTACACAAAACTGTGATGCGAATTTCCTGCTGAATAATAAAGAAATTCGCATCATATCGCGTCGCATCGCAGTTTAATGTACAAACCCTTAGTTCAAATCATCACGTGAGTATCGAGCAGGGGATTTGAAGTATTTTTTCACCAACAATACGCCAAAAATCTTTTATTAAATTTATGCTACGAACAAATTTCAAGATTATATGTTTAAGGTATTTGATACTTAAGATCGTGCTTTCCCGTTTCAGGATTATGGCTCCACGTATAAGTGAGTCAGATAATAATTTAAAACAGACACAAGTAAAGAATTTGAAATGCAGTAGGATAAAATGGTAAAAGAAGAATTAGCTGAATGAATATAACCACAAAAACCCTAACAGTATTAAGACGAAGTTCGTCGAGCAGTCTTTGATGCCAGCTATGACATATAGGCTTACATAGGGCACGATGGGCTAATAAGAAGGCTCGGATTCGCTCAAAGGGTCATAAAGAACTAATATAGCCCGAAGCCTACCACAAATAGGAATAAGCAGGGCGCATGGCACGCAAAACTGGTGGCCGTTGGGGCTCAAAGGATCAGAAGTGGCGGCCATATACCGAACAACGTAGGTCGAATGGTAGACCTACGACCTGATGAAGGTCGCGGAATACCGAGGAATTAGGGAACCACGAAACCACTGGTTGTGGAGATCTTAGGATAGCTGGAATAATTAATATTTTAGAATATAATAATAAGGAATTTTATTTTCAAATTGAAATGAGACCATTATCGGATGTATACTTTATGTAAGACAAAAAGAATTATAAAAATCGGATAACCCTTTCAAAAGTTATTCGTGATCACGATCATACATAAAAATCCGCGTCTAATTGATAGCCGCCTCTGTTTTTCGTCGGTTGAAAAGCACACAAAGATGAAGGCTTTGAACCATATCCAGTGAAAGTAAAAGTGATACTACAATTAGCAATGCATTTCCTTCTCCAGCTAATTACGAGGTACTTTGCATCATACCGTCATAAACCATTGTTACTATGGTCACTTACATTTCCGCTTTGCAAACGTTACACTTATAACACATCTCCATTTCCGGGGCACAAAAATATTAGTTCTTCTTTATATGCTATATCTTGTCCGATATCTGTACTTTTTATAAAGGAGAAAGATTTGTTTCTGTGTTTGTTCGTCTGTAATAAAAATACCACGAAACCGTTAAAAACAAAATTTATTTTATTCAGAACTTAATTCACGCTCAATGATATAGAGGTTAAACAGGGATTGCGTAATTCTACCGACCTAAGCAAAGTGGACTCAGTCTTATATTTGTAGTATACTTTAAACCTTTAAATTACCCATTTTTATCGCATATTGAAATAAGATGAGAGTAGGTTTGAACTATATACCGTCTTCTAGGCTACAAAAAGTCACGTGATATTGATGCACATGGGTTGTTTATATGTACAAGAAATATACCAGTCTTGCTGTTTCTATGTGCTCAAGGCAAAGAGTGTACTCACTGGTGCGACAATTAAAATCACGCATTCATGCATACACAACGGAGGCAATTACGTAGGAACGCGCACGCGCATATATGACGCTTATCTCTAGATTAATCTCGAGACAATATTACATTTTATTAAGTATTCATGGTCCGGCTTTCAACAGATTATCGCAATTTTTATTAATTATAATCGTAAAAATAATTACTAACCTACAAATTTAATCGATGGAGAACGTACCATGATTACGCCGCGTTACCCTCATTATTTTTATTTGTTACTACGTAACTAACTTTAGTTTCATATTTTTATTAAAAATATATTTTAGATTACTTACAAACTCCATGAAAGTAACTACTTAGATACAATAAAATCTATTAAATATTTAACTAATAAAACGAGTTGTAAAACTATGGCTAATGGAACGGAAACCCAATGATTTCTTTTCTAGCTTAAAATTAGGTTAATACAATTAGAATCAATCAGAGAATTCTAGAACAGATAAAGAAACGATGTAATTACCACAGTTCAATAGTTTCGAACATAACTTGAAACTCGAGCCCGTCCGGATAACATCGACATTGAAAAAAGTTTATACAAAACTGTTGTCTGGCAACACATATAAAAAGTCCAATTAAAGAAGTATTTGAAAAGTGTATCAGATAAAAAGCGTAGTTCTGTTATCTGACCATTACATCGATAGAATTGCGCGCGCAATGTGCATGGCCTTCATCATCATATTTCACTTGGAAATTGTACTTGAATTCTGAATTCTGTCTACTTGAAAGTCTAGCGTTTGGTCTGGTTTTGGGGAAAGCGAGAGTTCTTGCGTAGTGTGTTATGTGTTCAGATAAAATATAATTATCGATTTTAGATAAGAGTGTTTTAAGTGATATGCCGGAACGTATTTTCAGGCGGCAAAGGCTAAATTCTCCCCCAACTACTTACAAGTAGCGGCTATAGATACCATACAAAATCCCATTAAGGGGAAGACAGAGCTTTAAAATTAAGGGCGTCCCCCGAAAAAATTTATTGACAGTTGTAAGGAGTTTTTTAAAGACATAACATACATAACATAACATAAACGTTCACGCCGAATATCCCCGAAGGGGTTGGCAGAGGTATTAATACTTCTGAACATCACGTGACTTTTTCACCTGGTGTTCAGAGTACCCACGTTTTGCATGGACAGTGTACTCACGATGTTTTCCCTCACCGTTAACAACCATGATAAATTAACCACACATATGTCTTTAGAAAAGACAAATTGGTGTAGGCCCGACCCAGGATTTGAACACTAGTCGTTTGCACGATAACCGAGTGTTCTACCCACTGGGCTATCACGGTTGCCACGGTTTTTTAAAGAGTGAGGATATAAAGGAGTGTTCCTTGGATGAAAGTATCAAGGGTGTAGGAAGTTATGGCGGGCCTTGACAAAGCTGAATACTATACAGATGCGAGGTGATGATAATTCTGGGATCGTGGTATACATACATATACATATACTTATGGCGTTAATCCCAAAAGGGAATAGCTAGAGCTTCAGAGCTAGAAACTCCTCAGCCACATTTGGAAGTTGATAGGGGATAAGATGGTAGAAATGAAGTATCGTTGGTGATGGGTTTCCAACCGCATCGCCTAAAAACACTTTAAAAAGCACCATACGCGTATATTACGACGCCCGTGGGTAGAAAGGGGTAGTGACATTCGAAGCCGGCACTACATAGCATTATACGGCAATTAATACCTGTCACAAAAATCATCTGTCAAACTTCTGATAGCTCAAGATAGACTAGAATGTTGAAGTAATATTTAGACCATACTTCTGTTTTAATGACCTTAATCGCCCAGGTAGAAAGAAGTAACTAATTAATATCAAAACTCACGCGATGTTAAGAAGAAATTGTACTATCTGTCATCAGGGTATGTTATGTACAAAATGGAAGTATTCATGTTTTTTAATTTATATAGAATACGGTAGGTCAGTCAGTAAACAAAAGTTAATTATTTGAGTAAAGTAATTTGCGTTCAAATTTGAAGCACTAGATTGTTGCGAAATATGACTATTATAAACATTTTGATAATTTATGAAAAAAATTAAGAAAATTGCTTTAGCATTACTTTCAGATTGAATAATAAAATCACTAGTCATCGCTATGCTCGTTGAGAAAATAATAAATTTATTGTTATTAAAATGATATAATTGTGTATTAAATATTTTTATGAAACTTAATATTACTGCAGTGAAATTGCGAAAATGGTTTTGCAGAATCTGTAAATTAAGAAAACGTTCTATGTTATTAAAAACACAAGGTAATAATTAACAAAATAGTTGGAGTTAAATAGAGGAACTTTTTCGCGAAAAACAATGAAATCTTTAATTTGAGTTCTGATAAAATCATCTTCCAAATGAAACTGAGGAGTTAATATACTAGTTCTTAAGCTCTGGCTACCTCTTTTTAGAATTTATAGCCGTTAGTATATGTATGTAAGAAAAAACACCTGTTACTTGCCATGACTTTAAAACTATAAGCTAGATAAGTCTAAATTCATATAAATTTCCCTTATTTAATTACTTCACATATTGCAAAAACTAATATATTTTGATTCCAGAGCAAACATTCATTTTTTTTATAATATGTAACAAATTTATTCAAGAATAATTAAAAATATTTACATAGACAATTTACAACCTGAATTAAAATATAAAACTAAATAAATACCTACTAAAGATGAAAAATTTCATGAAATTCATTGCTCTCGCAAAACGGTATCGTGCCTAAAATACTGGCAGCATTTCCTCTTTGAATGGCTATGCTAATTCGTTGGCCAAGGTAGCTGCCAGCCCTAGGATCACCACTGACTTCCACTAGGCGGGCTGAGAGATCTTTTAAGAAAACCCGCGCCTTAAACATTAAACATTCTTAGACGAAGTATAAAATAGTAAATTTTACATGGTCTTTATTTTATCCATTTAGTGGAGCGCCCGGGGGTTTTGACCTCGGATCTCATAGGGATTGAATGAATTTCCATGTAACCAACTGGATTTTGTTATGTATGCTCTAAATCGTAACTTCTACCAATATTATATTGTGCAATTAATTTTTTCATTGTTTAAACAAAAAAATATGAAAAAATAATATATTGGAGCATAATATTTAATTGGAAATATTTTTTTTTAGTTCTACGTTAAATTTTACTTAAATAGATAAAGACAAACATCTTCCCAACATTCCATTTTATTTGAAAGGTCAAAGGGACCTTATTAGATCGATTAATAGATCGCTACCATGATGATATCATTATATCATGCAAATTTGGATCAAACATAATTATTTGTTTTAAAAAAATGAATCATGATATATTGACCCAAAATTGGTACAGTCAAAAATGTGACAATAAATAAGAAGAGGAATTTCGAATATTAAAAGCAGCTAGCGAAATTATCAGAAGAGACATAAGAAGTCAAGTGTATGATAATGAAAATTATTCAGCAAGTGACAAAATGCTTCAACAGATTAATGAGTCAATACCTGAATCGTTAATTTTTTTATTATCAGAAATAATAGTAAGTGATAAGAAGCGCAGAATAGATACAATTCCTACTTACGAAAAGAAATGTAAATCTATTGCACATGCAATAATATCAGCAGTACGACCGCGATAATTTTTATCACCTCTTCATATTACTTTGGCTGTGATGTTCCATAGAAAGTTCGGCTCCAAAAAAATTATAAATATATGTAGGCTTTTGTGCTTCATATAAGGAAGCTACATTGTATGAAGCTTCAGCAACTTTTGCAAATCCACCAGTAATAAAGACTGCAGCTTTCGTCCAATTTGTACATGACAATGCAGATTTCAATATTAACACTATCGACGGTAAAGGAACGTTTCATTATATGGGAAGTATTGAAATAGTTACTCCAAGTGATGGTATACAACCTCGACAACCTATCAGACGTTTAAAGACTCTCCCTCCGGAATCTGAATTTGTCATAAAAGGTCATATACCTCTTCAAACATATCCAGCGTTTGCAGGTACAGGTTTTGCAAATATTATAATCAAATTATCCGACGTTGAACCGATCATCTGATGCAGCATTTGAACACTTCAAACGGGTTTACCTACAAATCCAGATGTGGTTAGGAAATGATTTAATCGTCGAGAATTGGGGATGGAACTATTCCAATAATACCTATCATCCAATATTTATGAATCAATTACCTGCTCCGGAAAATTTATTAAAAATGTTATTTTGCAATTGCAAAAAAGGATATGCGGATGCCGAAAAAGTGGATTATACTGCAGTATAGCATGCCTACAGTGCAACGACGACATCAGTGAAATTGAAGATGATAACATCAGTGAAATTGAAGATGATATTTGAAAAAATGTAGATTTTTCAATAGATAAATTTTTATGTGAAATATTTTTTTTCTTTTAAATAGTCATAATTTCCTTGTTTTTAATAATTAATTCGATTTTACTTTTATGCTATAATTACAGTTTTTTTATATGCAAATTATTTAAATAAACAAATAGTTCACGTAATATTTTTTTTAACATTTCATTATCCATAGTTTATTTATATTTTCAGTAGCTTCCACTTCTGTTACAAAAAAATAAATTCTACAACGTTACCTTCATTATAGCACATAAGTTATTGCAATCATAAATTTTTGTTATTTAAAAATCAAATACACAACTTTTAAATAGGTAGAGATTATTATTTATGTTATTCATAACACATTTTCGCAAAATTAATTAAATTTCATCTAGTCCCTGAGACATCCGAGGTTTTAATGTTTTTAACGCTCCAGACGCTCCACTAATTTAGAAATAAACTACCCGTCTTAGATTGTCTCTTTTCGTCTTAGTTTTTTAAATAAAAAATTGATGGCTTGTATTGTGCGCTTGCGACCGCATCGAATTACGTTTATTATTCATTTAGTTGCCGAAACATTGGATGTTCTGAGATTAACTTTTTATATTAGTGTCAAGCTTAAGTTTTTATGTGTTTAAGTATATTTTAATACCAGCGGGTGGTCAGATAGAAAGGTTTTTCGTGGCTCCCAGTGCAAATGCTATTTTATCATGAAAAAAATAAGTGCAATATTTTTGACGCTACAAACTATTTAAAAATGCTCAAATTTGTTGGACTTAAAGTAAATATTTTTTACGTATCGTTAACATAATGTTATTAACATGTATTCTATGGGTAATCCCAATTTGATTTGATTTTTGTAAATAATGTTAACAATTAAAATTAATTTATTTGTGAATGACGTGTAAAAAAGCAAAAAAAGTATTGCAATTTCTTCCCAACCCTGCACCATAGGCAAAGAAGGGGTATTGGAAACCGACATCATACAAGCAGCAGAAACATCAACGCCTAATAAAGTACATAATTCGATACCCTAGCATCGAGCGGATAGACATGCACTACATGTTGCAACACTAAATAATAAACACGGCACAACACTATTATCTGGGAGCTAACAGCGGAACATTTGTGTTAATGGCTTGTGTTATAGCTGTACGGACAAGAAAACGTGTTAGCACTATTAGAAATTACTTACTAAGACATAATGATACATGTAAGATTGAGATGCTCATAAAACAATGTTGGGAGCACGAAATATTTTTGATTTTTAATCCTACGTAATATTATTTTATTCGTACAAAACGGCAAAGCGATAGGCCTGCCGTGAGTCAGTTTCCGTGCAAAACACGGTTCGAATCGAGGTTTAACGAGCTGGTTAACAGATAAAAAGTATTTCCATATACATATAAAATATACGCACTCACGCCATTCATTCCCATTGGAGTAGGTAAAGTCTATCGCTCGCCACTTTTTGCGATTCTGGTAAGCTTTCTTCTATATTCATCAATCTCTTAAAACATGCCTTTTAATTTTACTTCTGACGCCCGCCGTTTTAAGCGTATTCTCTCTTGTCCAAAGTGTGTCCTCCCCTCCGGGGAATCTACTGGCCCGTCATCTCGACATTACTTCTTACATGTAAATTTATATAATTGCATAAGGGTTGAAAAAACCCTTACTACTATAGAATATAGAATAAATTCGCCTTTCTTTTGTAGAACCCTAAAAATGAAAGTAATACAATACGGAGTACTTGTGAGATATAGATAAGAACTCAACTAGTTTATAACAAAAACTTGATGATATTATCTTCTGTTACCGAAACGTTGCCGACGAAAGGAGATATTTATCATCACGAGTAGTTTCTTTTCATTTCTTTGTATGAAATATAAAAGCAATGTAAACAAAATGATAAGTTCATGATTAACTTTCACTCGTGCTATACACGACACGACAGACAGACAGACGACAATATAGACGAGGTGATAAAGTGTTTGGTACACAAAGATACGATGTTGAATGGGTTTAAACAATATTCTATTCAGGTCATGACTAAAATGAATGAAGTTATTATGAACTAGTGGATCGTCCCAGCTTCGCACGGGTAGCGTTGTTTTTTTAAATATCTGAGGTTTCTTCCTTCAGTCACTGCTCAAGCATTGTGAAATTTAGCGCAATGTTTTCAATTTATTAATAGCACTCACTAAACAGTGTAGTTTGGTGATTTTGAATGCGCTTTAATAAACGGTTCAGTATTTACGTTTAATAGCAAATTTTGGAATAAAACACTATGAAGTATTTATAACAATCTAAAAAATAAATCATTACGTGGTGTAGGATGCAACTACTGGCGCCATCTAGTATGTTATATGTAAATAAGTAAAGATTTGGTTTTGGTCACGGGCGCGATGGCATATTTTATGTATAATTTCGGTGTTTCTCTACCGATTTCTTGTTACCTTTTTTAAATTAGGGATGAGTGAGAGGTTTACAAACGTAAGAGTAAACAAATATAATCAGAATGTTCCGAACTGCTAAGCTATCAGGAATTACACGTGTTATTGTGAGTCGACCGTAAAAGATAGATATAAACTGTTGAGGATTTTTTTTAGATAATTTTGTGAAGAATATTTCAGTCATACATGATTTCTATGTAAGTTTAACCATTAAGGCTGCACACGCGACGGAAGCTTAAAAAATGGAGTAACTTCTCCCGTTTTCCCAAAATTTCCCTAAATTCCCCCTTTACTACTCGGTTGAAAAGTATACAAAAACCTGCTAAGGAGTATGAAGAATAATTGTACCAAGTTTCGTTAAAATCCGTCGAGTAGTTTTTGTTTCCATAAGGAACATACAAACCGACAGACAGACAGACAGACAGAGAGACAGACAAAAATTTTACTGATTATATTTTTGGCATCAGTATCGATCCCTAATCACAACCTGATAGTTATTTTGAAAATATATTTCATGTACAGAATTGACCTCTCTACAGATTTATTATAAGTATAGATTAGTTTAAAGGAATCTTTATTCTCTATGCTTAATAAAGCACAGCTACGTTTCTTCGTTTCTTCCCGTGAACTTGTTTGTAAAGTCATAGGTATAAATGAAGTGGAAATGGGATTTGATGATGATGTTTCATAGATGAGTTGGAATGTGCCTGGTAAAACAGCAGCAGCAACAGCAAACATATCTGGGGGCACATCAGTGTCCACTGCAGCAAACACTGCTGTACCATCCTTTACTGGAACTATTCCGCTGCATTTTCAGGCCCCTTTTTGAGAAACTTTGGATAAGACCACAACGCAGAAATTGGCCGTTGTACATTATTTTTACGAAAGTGTGTACAAGTACATGGCCAATCATATAACATTAGGTACTATAATATTAAAGAAATTGCAGTAAGGAACCTTAGGCTTGGCACAACTTAGTCTAGATTTCATAACTTTTCAAAGATAAACTAGCATCTCTATCGAGACTTGGCTAGTTTTTTAAAGAATGGTTTTGGTGGGATTTTGTCTTCTCACACTACACAACTATAAATATATATAAATAGGTTGGGACAGCACTTACAACCAAGATAGCTCAGTGGGTAGAAGACCGCCTTTCATGCAGAAATGTGTTTTCTTATCACGGGTCCGGTCTACACCAATTTGTCAGTTTACACTGTCCAAGCAAAACGTGGGTACTTTCAATACCAGGTGACAATGTCCCGTAATGTTCAGAAGTATTAGTTCCTCAGCTAACACCTACGGGGATGTATGGCGTAAGCGTTAAAGTTTGAGTTTGTTGTTTATAGTAGATTTATGTATGGATTTATGTATGATTTTTATATGGATTTCGCTGTGTATTGTCGGCTTAGAATAGCACTATCCCATTTCTTTGTGGAAATGTTCGTTATAGACGAGTTAGGGTTTGGGGATTTTGAAATTATTTTTAGGCGATTCGGTTGGAGACCCATGACAAAATCCTTTATTTAAAAATATTCTCGCCACTCAACTTCCAAGAGTGGCCGAGGAATTACTTATTCTGAAGCTTGGGGTAGCCAAAGCTTCTAGGTAATTTACATAAATCAAAACCTTGATTGCCATTGAAGTAATAAACGGTTATAATAATAAAAAGTTTGATCCTGTAAAGTCGTTTTCCTGACGCTATCTTTACGTGTTAACTATGGCAACGCCGATCCTGAACGCTTCTCAACGGCTCGTACCACGGGCTCGTTCTTGACACTTTTTCGTGTACGTAGCTATCAATTTCTAAGACGTTAGACGTCCGTGTGGTGTCGGCTTAGAATAACACTACCCCACTTCTACCCGTGGGTGATCGTAAGAGGCGACTAAGGGTATAGGGGCTTATTAAGTGATTTTTGGGCGATGTGGTTGGAGACCCGTCACAAAAAACATTTATTATTACCATCTGTTCCCCAATCAACTTCCAAAAGTGGCTGAGGAATTTTTTATTCCAAAGCTCTGGCTACCCCGTTAAGGGATTTATAGCCGTGAGTATATGTATGTATGTATGTATCAATTCAAAAAGTGTCAGATGTTGTTAAAACCTCATATGTCTCCATGGGCTATGAACAAGATGTAAAAACCCCACAACACATAGAAAGTGGTAGTCGCTTAGTTTAACAATTTGCAGTTATAGTCGGCAAATAGCAAATAGCAAGTGATTAACGAGCGCACTGCGCCGATATTGATTGCGTCCGAGCATCGATCTAAACTTATTGGCTTTCTCTGCAATCATATTTATACTATTTTATAGGAGCTATGCAGTTTCGCCGGCACTACGCTTGCTTGGATGATTAAGATTTTAATGGGTTTTAATGTATTTTTATTAGTGCAATATAATTGTATTAAATATCATTAATGCGGAAGTTTATGTGTGTTTTTTATCTTATAAATTTTAATCTGAAATATCTGGGCCGATTTGTTCCAAATATTGAAATAAGATAAAATTGCTTTTGTGGTAATGTCTTTCTTCATATCACATTCGACTGTCGCTATACTTAACTAAGCCAAATCCTATTTTGTTACTCATATTTATAGCATACTAAGGCTGATACTGCAAAATTGATCATAGAAAACTCTCAAAAAATTCTTCGTAAAAACTCAAAGCGAAGTATCTTCTTTGAGTAATAGCTTTTAATTACTTTCCCACAATCAGCAAAAGTGCGTGTAACGAATTAGCAATTGATACGAGTGTTAATAAACGAACGAATCATCAAATAACTTATTACACGATTTAAACAAGTTGTTTATTTTCCTGTGTATTCTGTATGTTTTTCGTGGAACACAATCGTATGTTATTGATTTTTTTGTGTGTAAATGCTGTCGATTATTATAAATCCGAAATCCTGACCAAAGAGACTTGAAGAAGAGTTTTCTCGAACTACTCTTGGGATATTTGGAACATTTATTTTTCTTACATTACTACATATGAAATTAAAATTATTTAACAAAACCAAATGTATTTAATAACTAAAAAATATATAATAGTTTACATACGAGGATCGGTAGATCATTCATTCATTCATATACTAATGGATATAAATCCCAAGAAGGGGCAGCCAGAGCTATGGACTTAGAAATTCCTCAGCTACTTTTGGAAGTAAATTGAAGAAAAGAATCGGTTGGTTGTCACTAGAACCATATATAATAATTGTAAAACAAACTCATAATAAGTATGTTATTCTTACTGAAGCCATGGGAACTGCAATATACAATAATACTTAAGTATGTGACACTCTGCTGCTCTTAATGAACTTTACACAATACCCGAAAATTATACAATTCTCACGTCGACATATTTTATGGAGTCATTTCCCGCGATCTCGGACCCACCGGCTTTGTAAGATGGACCGTTAAATTAGATTATTATCATTTCATTTATATTTACTGTTCTGTTCTCAAAACAATGGTGTCTGACCATGCTGCGGCTGGCGTCGTCCGACCAGAACGAACATTACCACAACTGCTTTCACGGGAAATTTAACTTTTTTGTATTAAATTAATACGAATTCGCTGGAAATATTGGTTTGTAAAGTAGTTTTACATTGCAGAGTTAGACTTTACATCCAATTAACATTACAACTTCTATCTTGCTGTGTAGTGTCGGCTTAGAATAGCACTACCCATTTCTTTCTTTCGGTGGGTGTACGTAAGAGGCGACTAACAGTATTGGGGCTATAAGGGATTTTTGGGCGATGCGGTTGGAGATCCATCACCAACAACCTTTACTTTACCAACTTTTCCTCACTTAACTTGCCAAAAGTGGCTGAGAAATTTCAAATTCCTTAGCTCTGGCTTCCCCTTCAAGGGATTTATAGCCGTGAGTATATGTATCTATGTATGTAACTTCTATCTACACTTTTATAAAGAGTATAACTTTGTTTGATTGTAATGAGTAGGCTCAAAAATTCCTGAACCGATTTTAAAAATTCTTTTACCAATGGAAAGCTAAGACTTTCAGAAACATCTTAGGCTAAATATCATAGCAGTGAAATATTCTCAACACCATCCGTGCGAAGCCATCTAGCTACTAGTCTATAATATTCTATCTATAGCTTACTTTAATGCAAAGCAGGACAGAATTGAGAAATGCTGATAAATCTCATGTAAAATAACGTTCATAGTATTATCAATACCTATGTTATATTGTATATGTAGTTGGGGTAGTCCAGTGGTCGGTGTCAACCATCGATTTATAGTAAAAATAGAAGTAAAACTACATACATACATATACTCACCGGCTATAAATCCCAAGAAGGGGTAGCCAGAGCTAAGGAATTTGAAATTCCTCAGCCACTTTTGGAAGTTGCGTGGGGAAAAGATGGTGATATAAAGGTTGTTGGTGATGGGTCTCCAACCGCATCGCCCAAAAATCCCACAAAAGTCCCAATACCGTTAGTCGCCTCTTATGTACACCCACCGGAGAAATGGGATATTGCTATTCTAAGCCGACACTACACAGCTGCAAAACTACATAAAAATAATATTTAAGACTAACAATATTAATCTATTCTCAATATGCATGGCGTCAAGTCAAATACGTGGTAGTGTCCTTAATACATATTTTTGTTGATTAAAAATTTAAATTCATGTTTTTATTGAACTTTACGACATATTTCATATTATATAATACACATTTAAATAACATAATAACAAACATTTACTCACGCCATTAGTTCCCATTGAGGTAGGGAAAGACTTTTCATCGTCACTACGTACGATTCTGGCAATCATCTTGAATATCATCTACATTCATCAATCTTTTCATACAAGCTCTTTTATTACTCAAACTCCTGTCACCTGCCTTTTTAAGCACATTCTCTATTTGATCTTAATATTGGTATCCGTGGTCGTCCTCTACTATCATTACCATACAAATTGGCTTCATATAGCTCTTTCATAAAATTTCCTTGCATCCATCCTCTCTAGGTGCCCAAACCATATCAACATTTATTTTTCTGTCTCTTTTAAATTATCATCTTTCACACCAAACTTTTTGAAAAACATAAATTTCAATTCATAACATAAACGTTCACGCCGTTTTATCCCCGAAGGGGTTGGCAGAGGTACCAATACTCCTGAACTCACATGGCAAGCGCCATCTAGTTTCCAGAGAAGGTACCCACGTTTTGCTTAGACAGTGTACTCACGTGATAGGGGGCAGGCCTATCGCCGTTTTGTACGAATACACTGTCACATGACTAAGTACAACTCAGCCATGTGGGTTTCCTCACGATGTTTAAGAAGTTAAATTTCAATTCACTTGATTATAATATAACCTAACAAAACATATTTTTCAAAAAATCACATCGAAGACTAAGATAACAAACAATAATAAATGCTCATCAGATAAATGTTGCTCCCAGCAGGTTTAAACCAACCAACCATTTTATTTATATTTTTTTGAATAGGAATTCCCTAGAAATATTTTTTATGATACAAAAACGTTTGCCGGTTCAGCTAGTGAACTCCAATGTTCTCGCTTCACGTATTAATATAATATAACGTCAATATGTCAGAGGCACTTACATTGTACATTCGTACATAAATGATACGAAAATAATGTCTTTTTTATGACTTGGAAATTGAGTTGTTACCGTCTGTATAATTTAGTCAAATTAAGGCTTTCATGTGCTCTCTGTAGCGTGCTATAAAGTATGTGAATGTGACCTTTTAAGAATCCGTCTCATTCACCTTTCATAGAGTCATATCGTTTTATAAAAGAAGTGTTACGACATAATCTATCTAATGCACGCAAATAGGTTCACTAGTTGTATTGTAATGATACAAGGCGGTAATTTATCTTCTCTTACAAACTGATAGGACGGGTGGTTAAATTATAAGTATCTTAAAAATGCTGATTATGTAACAGTTGGTCTATTTTTAGATGATTACTTGATTGTTATGATTTTAAGATTTATAGAGAAATGTATGACTAAAAATGAAAAGCTTTCATGTATGTATGCAACCACTCTTGAACGATTGCACCAAACTAGGTATATATAATTTTCCTCCGTGAGAATAGTCCAAAAACCAGTCGCACGACAAGTTACTGTGAAGTTCTTTCAGGGAACCCTATTGTTAGGACTTAAATGCAGCTTAGTGGCTGTATTAACAATGCTTGGCAAAATGTAAAGAAAATATTTAAGTCGCAAAAATATTTTCACAAAAACTAAATGACGTCAATATATTTGGCGGTAAATTGTAAAATTGGACTTACCGTAACTTTCCAGACGAGGAAGGTGGTGTGGTCGCGCGGCACTGTTCGGAACACAGCTTCGGATGCTCGCGTCACTCCACTCTCGTCCTCCTGAATATTGCAAAAAATAATCAATAAGTTTATTCAAGTTGGCATATAAGAAAGACGGTTTCAAAGCAACATACACACAAATTCTAGAAGGGGTAGCCAGAGCTTCGGAATAAAAAATTCCTCAGCCACGTTTGGAAGTTGAGTGCGGATAAGATTAGAAAATGATTTTGGTAATGGGCCATTACTTCCCATGGGTGATCGTAAGAGGCGGCTAAGGGTATTGGGACTTCTTAAGTAGTTTGGACGATGTGGTTTGGGGACCCATTACCAAAACCATTTTCTAATCTTATCCGCACTCAACTTCCAAATAAAAACTTGCAAATAGCACTGACCCATTGGTCAGTGCTATTTTAAGTACTACACAGCAAAGCAAACTGATTCCTATAGATACAGAAGAGATAAAAACGTAACGAAATATTGGTAGATGGAATTTTGACTACATATACCAACTAATAATGCCTGCGGTATGATAATGACGGGCTGGTAGTGCTATTCAGACCGAACAATGTACAGCAGAACTACTAAGTAACGGCAAATAAATCTCATAACCTGTATATCCCAACCCTTTGGATACGAGATGATAGAAAACTTAAACCGTCCCGCTAGATTAATAGTAACATAGGTACTATTATTAGCTTCGTGTTTCCCTTATACCTAAAAGTGGTAGCTAATCAAAATACTAAAATTTTACTAAATCGATAGTAAATAATTCGATAATATTTTTGTACTAGCTCCAAAATTACTATTCTGATGACTAAACTAAAAGTTCCAGGCTTCGGCTCGGGCTTAGAGTTACTTGAGCTGTAATGACTACCTTTGCACACTTATGTCATAAATCATAATGTCCATATACAATGCCAATATACATCCATTTATCTGAGAATAGTACTGGTTTTCGGTGTAAGATTAATTAAATAAAATATACAAGTTACAGCCTGTGTAGTGTCAACTTAGAGATTCAGGGGCTTTTTTAGTGATTGTTGGGCCCATCGCTAACCATTCTTTATTTAACAATATTTCCTTCTCTTATCTTTCATGCGTGGTTGAGGGATTGGCTTCCCGTTTTGGGATTTGTCGCCGTGGTTTGTATGTAAGTACAAGTAACGTACTTACATGAACAGCATCGTTTAAAACACAATTTCCATTGCCAAAATTTCTCGTATTATTTTTATTTGTTGGTTCCACTATAGCTGACTGATCTAGAATGACAGAACTAATCCACAAATAGGACACGAAGGGCGTGTTCAATTCATTCGTATCGGAGCCACTCGTAGGTAGAACAATGATGTTTACGTTCAGCAAGTATTCTAGGTCACCAGGCCTAGGGTGTGTCCCGCACAATGCTGACAATGGATTAGGTTAACCACGGGTTGCCTTAATGCAAATGTGTGCTGTGATATACATGTGTGATTCATATTGAATTTATCTAGTTGAAGGAAAACTGCAGCTACCTTTGCATATCCTTTGGTTACCTTTTACTTATCCTAATTTTCTATCAATTTATAAATAAATCTTTATTTAAAAAAAAAACCTAATACAATTATTTTGTCATATCAAAATTATATAGACAAGTTATGTTTTCAAATATATTGTTTATCACCTCAAACGTATCATTGACTTAATTAAGACTGTGTAATATTTTTTGTGATAAATTTAAATGCTTAATCATATTCGAATTAAAAAATAAATAATGTAGGATAATTTTGTAAATTTAAGTTTTTTTATTGTTTTATCTGTTTAACCACCATATTTGTTTACCATATTAAAAGCAATCACTTTTCAAAATCTTTATACCATCCTTTCCAACTCAAATAAATAGATAAATTGCCGTAGATGTCGTGAGATATTTGTATACTTTGGCATTGGGAGTAATCGTGCTACTATTTTGGTCACGAGTGTCATGTAAGTTACATTACATCGCCACTTCTTTAGAATTAGAATTTACGAAGATGATTCAATAAACTTTATACAAGTTTACTTATACTCACGCCAGATTTTTTATACACGTCCTTTTATTCTAGTGTGTAGTAGTTCGTAGCTGTGTAGTTTCGGCGTAATCATTTCTGGCGGTGTGTGTACGTAAGAGGCGACTAACGGTATTGGGGCTTTTAAGGGATTTTTGGGCGATGCGGTTGGAGACCCATCACCAACAACCTTTATTTTGCCATATTTTCCCCACTCAACTTTCCAAAAGTGGCTGAGGAATTTCCAATTCCTTAGCTCTGGCTATCCCTTCTAGGGATTTATAGTGGTGAGTATAAGTATGTATGTATGTATGTATGTACTTATACTCACGCCAGATTTTTTATACACGTCCTTTTATTCTTCATACTTCGGACGCTTGAAGTTTATACAAATAAGTAAATATCTAAGTGAAACGAATATTAAACTTAAATAAAATAGCACTTCTGATTTACGACTAAACTAATTAAAACTAGTGGGTAACCTTAGCGAGACTACGTCGCGTCCAATAAAATGAATTTATTTAGAAATTTTCCGACCAATCACAGCGCAGCTCTTTTGAATTTCTAGTGAATTTTTCTGATTGGCCGGTTTGAAAAAATTCCGACCAATCACAGCGCATCTCAGATCGACTAAAGTTTGCGCGCGCTTATGACACTCAATCAAAGTCTAAGGGCCACAATCGAAACTTTGAAATTCTGTAACAATTAACTTAATCCAGTTACATCAGATGTCAGATTTTGTGCACACCACGGCCGCGAACTGTACAAAACGATACCTGAACCAAATTTCTAGCTTAACTAATCGCGTCACAGGCTTCCGGGCAAGAAAGAAGCTTACAGAAATAATACATAAAGATAATTCAATTTAACAAATACCTTTACTTGATAAATTAAGCACTGTAAGTAGTCTAGCCGGCTTAGCAAACCATAACCTCATTCTTTCCCTCGGTAATATTTTTTTTTTGTTTTAATTCAATTCTTATTCAAATATATGCATTCTATTTCTTTGCCAGGACTTTTTTATTCCAAATTAGGTACCTGTATGTAATGCAAATAAAGGTATTATCAATCAGTCATGCCCATGCCTTTTCAGATTTATATCTGCGTCAGTTGTTGGTACAAGAACTTAACGATAAAATAATTACATACATTCCGAGCCCTAAACCCAAATGAATATATTTTCCTGTGACTATTAGGAACATATTCCCAAATTTCCCAAAAATATTTATATAAGTAATTGAATAACGCTATTATAATATTTCGAATGAAAGTTAGCCACTTGTCAATCGAAAACTTAAAACTATATTTTTTTTTCACTAATGATAATGATACAAAGTAAACAATCACATTTTTATAATAATTAAAGAACATAACATAACATAACATAAACGTTCACGCCGTTTATTCCCGAAGGGGTTGGCAGAGGTACCAATACTCCTGAACTCACATGGCAAGCGCCATCTAGTTTCCAGAGAAGGTACCCACGTTTTCAGGTTACCACGTAATTAAAAAAGTACCGCACAAAACCAAAAATTACAACAAAACCAAAACACAAATAAAGTTAAAAGCTGAATATTACTTGCTCAGCCCCGATTTCGAGTATATGCATTTTGAAGTGTCAGGGCCGGTCAGGGTCCATCACCAACACTGACAATATCTCCGCGAGCCACTCCACACTACAAAGCCCCACTAACAACCAGCGAGGGCACCACTCCTACACAGCACCGGAGCAACACTGCCGACCGACCGGACCGCGCCGAAGAAAATAATTTCACGCTTTTTGCCTCTCTCATCTAATAACACCGAGAGGAATAAATTAATAGCCGCGAAAGTTTCAACTAAGACAGATCGCTCGCTAGACGTACGACGCTGAAATCACATACGGCCGCCTCATCGCGTTTAGTGAAACCTATTGGTAATCTGTCTCACGTCTCAATTAACGAAGATAAATAACTGTATCTAGTAAATATTTGCCACCTTCGAAAATCTACACGGCAGCCAATTAAACACTTATTGGACATCTATTAGTCTCGCGAGAAGAAATTACTAAATCCTAGCAAATCAATTTTTTTGTGGGTAACCTAATTAATTTCGCATACAATCCAAAGTGACATCACCTTATATCTTTCCATCAGTGCTCTGCAGCGCAGTAATGACTCACTTTCTGATTTTTCACGAATGAGATATTTTTGAGATCGAAATCTGATAATGTATGAAAGCGTTTGACCGTGTTGAATGATCGGTGTTCACTGCACACGTTCGTTTTGGTGTGATGCCGATATGCAGCGCTAGTACGGTGGTGTTGGTAGACGAAGAAGATGGCCAATGCGTCCCGTGGCTGTCGGCGTGAGTGATGCGGCGGCGGCGGCGGCAGGATGCATGCTCGGCCGCACACTATTGTATTTCCATAACATTGCGGCGTGTTCATCAACACATTTCATACCATTATCGTTTTCATCATTCGAGTGATTTTGGACCGTTATTTATATGCTGAGTTCGATGTTTAGTTCTACTCAAGCGGTTTGCAGAATAATTGCCAGTTTGTACTAGTAGTTGTTTATATAATAAGTGCTAATGCTTACTCCCACACAGCTAAGTTACACCCCATATATCCATGAAGGAAAAGTAGAGGCACTAGTTCTTCCGAATAACAAAATATGTAATTAAGGTTGTTTTGTATGGAGAACTACCTACTACTACCAACAACGAATGGGAAATGAACTAGAATGAGATCGTGAATATCAAAAAAGTAAAAACGTTTCGTCATGACTAAGGTTTCGAAGACTGTCTTGTCTGTCAGTCTCCAGCTGTATAGTGAATTAGTGATAGCTTAAAAGTGGAAGTTCACAGATGCTGTTTTTCTGTTGCTGCCATAAAACAGATAAGAAAAAAAATAGATTAAAATAAATATGAAAGGATATTTAAAACCCATACAATATTGTGTCTTTTGCTTGATTTTGTTAAAGGAGTGCGAGGAACCCATAGTGCGCGAACCGAATCCCACTTGGCCGATTTTCATTTTAATCCTTACTTACCTATTCATCATAAATGTGATAGTGCCTGCCTATATTATAAACTACAATTTGGCATAAAGGTAGAAAATGACAGGAACAGGGGAAATATCGTTGTATTCCAGAGAAATGTATACAGCTAGTGGGATCCTAAGTGATTTCATAAAGCAAGGGTAGTGAAGCCACTTCGCATCGGAAATGTGCTGTTAAACTAAGTTGCACTTTTAAGCGGGTAACACTGAAGGGCACAGCTAGTTTATCATGTTATCTGAAAACACAATCTGAATCGTTTTTAAAATATGAAGCCTCAACGTTTAGCAGAGCTACTATTGTAGGTATTATAACACATCTGAACATCACTGTCATTGTGTCGCTTGGAGTTCAGTTTACACCCATTTGATTTTTACATGTTAGGCAAGACATAACAGCGCTTTCCTACTTAGAGTAACACATTGCCTGGGTTTCCCCACGATATTTTCAGTGGTAACAACTGGTAACAACTTTTAATCGTTTTCAAATAATCAAAAGACAAAGACACATTGGGGTAATCTCCGAATAGAACTGCACTGCTCTTTCCATTGAGCTATTACGATATTACTGTAGGTTTTGCTTGTGATTTAAACATAGGGTTACTTCTGTTACTGCATTGATCTACGTACGTAGTTAATAATAAATACGTTTAACTAATATCATTGTTTCATCAATGAAAACTACATCATACACTTTCAGAAGCTCATTTAATCATGGAAAATGCAGCATATAACCCAAATATACCAATTTTGTTTGGATAGTATCGAATCCCCTTTAGCAAAAGTTACCTATTTATTCCCTAAGGTATCGGCACGACACAAAGCGACTAAGTTCTGGGGATTTTTAAGTAATTTATGGCTGATGCGATCATTTATATCAACAAGGTTTGAACCATTTCTATGGCGATGAATTGTTGATGCTAAAACTGATATAGCTGTGAATGGCGGCATATTCTTAGACATACTTACAACTATAAATTAGGTAGGCTGAGACTATATTATTAAAGATATAGATTACTGGAACACGTCTAAAATTTTGCCTCTCAGTATACACGAACATGACGAACGTCACATCTTTCTCAATAGGGTAGCAACCCCGCAAAATATTGTAGATAGCTTAAGAATTTTTGAGAAAAGCTAAAATGGGAAAAATGGGATGTTGCTTGTTAAACCAACCGAGTCATCATATAGTACGGATAAGTGATCCTGACTAGCCAATTGAGACCGTGACTTTATTTTGATATATATAATATAACTCATTAGATACCTACAAAAATCTTACATAGTCAAAATGGCTAATTTTTAAACGGTAACTTAACCTCTATAATAACAAGTTTGTATGTATGTTTTGGTACATTGTTATATTTTTTTATGTAAGAGACCATACTTAATGAAATCGACATGGACACGCTTCAACAATATTAATAAATACCATAGGGCAATCAATTACCATCTTTAGTTCTGCTCGTAGGAAGTAGGTATTTAACGGAAGTGAACTAATTTAATTTGATTTCAATGGCGATCCGGAATGCCACGTTACAAGGTCGCGTAAATGTTTATGTCTGGGACAAATTCGTTACACTATGATACTTGACAAGTCTATGACAGCAAACTTTTTGTCATGCCAACCACAAACTATATAGAGATTTTTACGTAATATGCCAACAATGAAAATTAATGACGCGACCCGTCAATCAAACATATGTTTAGCAAAATTTCAAACAAAATTACCGATAGCAGTATTATGCAAACAGATGAATATTCGGACAAGGAGAGTTACGAGGAGCGCAGTCCGGACGACAGTCCGACGAATATTAAAAAGAAGTCGTTATCAATGGTAGGGTTCCGTTTGGGCGCGGAGACTCGTGCGCCCGGGCCTTTGGGTCCTCTCGGCCCGCTGGCATTGCGTGCCACGCAGTCTCTTATAGAGAGCATGGAAGAAGTGAGACTATCGCCAGCGAGACGGAACTCTCAATGCAAGTTAGCCCCTTCCTGCCCCTGTGGCTGCCTGCTTCGGCCCGCCGCCGCCGGCCCCTTCCGCACGCGCGACCGCAACACGCTCGCACTATACGTGGTGGCACCCGACGTACTCGCCCATCACGGGTACTGCTACGAACCCGAACAGATCGCCATGTTTTGGAAGAAAGACTGCCGCATGTTTCTTTGGAAAGGAAAGTCCAAAAACCGCGACGTCGTGCACGTCGACCCTTACAAATGATTCGCCTTACCCCTTTTGTGTTGTGAATAATGTTTGTAAATAAAAATTGAGTTGTCATCATGGTGAAATATATTTATAGAGATTAAATAACAGTTTATTGAATAGTCGCTATATCTAAACTAAGGAACGGCAACCTACTGTAGAGTTTGCACGTTGTCTAAACTTTGTTTCTCGACGCCCGGAAGGGTGGAATCGGTGGATTCACCGCAGCAGAATCGAACGTAGTCTATGACTTGCACGTTGTGTTCCTCGAGTACTTCCTCTACCGTGTATGAAGGATCTAATAAGTATTCCTGGTATATGAGGCACGTTTCGTCGTCAGAATTTTGTGCAGGCTCATCGACTTCTTTGTTGCCTATTTTGGTGGGCGCGCATCCGACTACGTGTTGGCATATTTTCTTTCCGATATCTTCTGTTTCGCCTGAATGTGTGTAGGCAAGTAAAGCGCCGTATTTCCCGGCAGAGTAAGGTGTGAAGTCTGCCGGCGCGGGGTGTGTGTATCCCGTGATTTTGACGTCCTCACTATTTGACTTCCAGCACTCGGCTCGACGAAGAACTGCGTTTTCTCCAACATTGCCAATAAATAGAGCAAGCACATCTGATAACTTTTTGCCACTTTCAGCCGATAGGTCGCGCAGTTGATCACTATCGAGTTCCATCTGAAAACATTAGATTGATGATTAAGAAAACCAAGATAAAGTTATCATCTTACCCTATAAATTTGTGTATACGCTATATATACTCACGAGCTGTACATTGATGAATACCAAAAAAAGCAGTGAGCCAGCTATAATTAGATTTTTTTAGCTAACACAAAGGATAAACAACTAAACATAAGACAAGTTCTGATGCGTCTCGATATTGAACATATTTTTAATTATGACCCAAAGCCGTAAACACCGCATCCTCCCGAAGGGATGGCAGAGGTACAATCACTTTAGAACATCACATAGCATTATTGTCATGGCTTTAGTTAACATATTATTATACCAAAATTTTCTTTGTTTCTGAAGCTTAGGCAGCACAATGATAAATTCGTATTAAGCTGCGAATCCACTAGAGACATATGCGAGGTAGCTGTGTTTGTGTAGTGGAGACGAATTTCTAAAGTACCATACGAACATATTTACCAAACTTAGCATAGCATAGCTACGACGAAAGCGTGAATACCGAGAAACCCTATCAAAAAAGAAAGCTAATAAAAGGGTATTATATCACGGTATCACGCAAAACAGGCGCACAAAAGACGTCGACTTGCGGAAAATTACCCGTTCAAATACAAAAGGGTATTATAGCGCTTACTTATTGGGAATATGACTTTTTATTAATAAAAAAAAATACAATATAAAAGGTTCTTTTAAAGTTATTTAAAAGATGACGGCAAAATGTTTTACCTTTTCAAGAGGGGAATCGTGAGATGAACTTCGTTACTTTACTGCATTTAAGTGACTAAATAATTTAAATTCTAATATATTTAAATTCCTATTTCTATTTATAATAAAAGTCCTATAAAACCCCCCTAGAAGCGATATATTTATTACTTTATAACTTAAGCGATTCAAGTTAATACTTTTAAACTAATTTGTCTTAGATGGTTCTCTAAGGGAAGAAGTTATTCTAAGCAAATACTACTCACAGCACATTGTTATATGACGTTGTGTTAGCAAACAATTTAACTGTCATTATCATTTATACTGATTGGTAAAATTTCCATGTGATTATGACCATGAAACTCTTGATAGCTTATTAGGAAAGAAGACTACCTTTAGTGCAAAGAGATGTAGGTTAAAATTCTGAGTCTGGCCTCACCAGTAGGTCTTTTACACAGTCATATGTGTGGTTTATTCATCAAGGTTGTTAAATGTAATGATAACTCCATGAGAAACCCTATATAGCTTGATTATACTTGGTTATGTTTCACACTTACTAGAAATAGGCATTGGCGTAACCTTGTAAATGCACTGCACAGGCTAAAAGTGGGTACTCTGAATACATTTAGGATATACAATACATAGTAAATAATTGAGTGAGTTCCATATATTCACCCTGAAAAGTATTTCTGAAAAACTTACTTTAGTGACAGGTCCTTTGGATTTCAAGTTGGTATGTGCAAATTTGTAGCAAGCATTAGCAACTTCCTTCATCATTTCATGGAACTTTTCATTCTTGGCCACAAAATCTGTCTCGCAGTTGAGTTCCACAAGGGCACCATGATGAGAATCATATTTCACTGCTACTAATCCTTGTAAGGCTGTTCTTCCAGCTAACTTTGTAGCTTTGGCCCAACCCATGGCCTGTGCTTGCTCATTTAACCAAGCTTCTGCCTGCAATTAAAAACATATTTTTTGTAATATAAGGCTACAATGGTTTTGGCACTGTGGTTACATCATCAATAATTATTTGTTTAATCATCTTATTCTTCTCAATTTCTAAAAGTGGCAGATTCATTGTTCTATAAACAGTTTTAAATAACTTTTGAAATAAGAAAGAGGCAAACATTAAAATAGTTTAAACCTCAATAAAAAATTAACAATTAAAATTTGCTATTAACAAAATACATTCAGCAGTTTTTGAGAAAATATAGCACATTTTGTAAAATTGCAACTTTAACATTGTATTTTATATAATCACTATGAAAACCAAGGTTTGCATTATGATGCCAGCTCAAAAAAATGTGTGGTGACTCCCCCGGCAAGTCAAATTTCTTAGTCGAAAATGTATTGATATTATAGTCGATAGTAGTAATTAAGAAGAGGTTCATTTGTTAAAAGTGCATAATGAACAAATTTCAAATTTTGTTCCTAAAATTTTTTTATTAAATTTAGGTACACAATTCCTGACTTACTGAGCTTTCCAGTGGTAGCATTACATTAGGTGAGCCTATTTTTGTAGATATAATGTATAATTTTGCAACTGTTGTTTTGTTACTAATTTCTCAAACCTTATTTATATTTATGGAACTTTTATTGTAATAATAAAAAAGATATAAATGTAAAATCTCTCGAATTGCTTATACATGTATAAATAGAGACAAAACTGACTGACTTGAATCCAGCGCACAGTACTGAACTACTATACCTAGAAACATGAAATTTTGTCCATGGGTGTCTTCTATTATGTAAGTGAGCACTAAGAAGGAAATTCCAGAAATTCCGACCCTAAGGGGATGAAATAGAAGTACAAAGTAAAATTAATTTAAAGTGAGGTTTGCCAGGATAAAAGAAAGTGGCAATCAATAGTCTCTGCCTACCCCAATGGGAAATAATGGGGTGAGTAGAGTATATGTATATACAAATATAATTTTCTATGCTGGTTAACTATAAATGGCCAATAACATGACAAATGACATTGTAAAGTAAACTGAATAAAGAATAACAACATTTTAAGTATAATTGAAAACATACCTTTTCACTATTATTGTCATTCATTTCTAATGCTTTTTTGCAATTAGCAATTGTGTAACCAGTTTTCTTTCTTAATTTAGCAAGCAGGGAACCCTCGGCCGCATGTCTAGTGAGTGACGTATGAAATTGACGAACTAACTGTATCAACATCTGAAAATATATGTTTTATAGGTTATTATAGGAATTATGATAAATATGCAGTATTATTACAACACTGTAGAACTTAAGACTTACATAGTTCTCAATTAACTCAGTTTTTAAGTAATCTACAGACCAGGAAGGGATAATGGGGATGATGTCATAACTTAATATAAAACTTATTCACTCAGCTAAATAAGGAAATCAAGGCTGTTCTACATATGTTTATGAAGTACACAATAAAGATTGACAGATAAGATTTACTGTACTGAGTATATACCATTTTCTGAAGATTTATCGCTAGAATCATAGAACTTTTTTCAGAAATAAGTCAGGGTGATTTTATGGCTAAGTTGTGTTTTTGTATCAAAATTATTTTAAAATGTCACAATTTAATTGACAAGTTTTGGTCTTCTTATCTCTCCTTAGCAACCGTATTTTTAACCCAACCATAGCGTTACTAGGTACATTAATAAAATACAATACAATAAATAAACTGATAACAGACAATAGTGTTTATTTTAAATGTGTAAATAATAAAATATATTACATCAAATAAAATTAACTACAATTACTCACCTCTTCTTTAACAAGTAAGTAAACTTATGAAAGAGAACCCAGATATATTTTTAATAACTCACAGTTCCAGCAAATATTAAGCAAAATAGTATTTTGAAATATATTGCAAAATCGGAAAAAATATTTTACCGATTTTTATAGGTTACTTCAACTTTTTTTATAATCGCTTAATCTTAATTTTACGGCTCTGGAGTCCACATTTATTGAGTTAAGGCATCGTCCGCACTGCAAATACATTCACCGCACGATATTTTGCTTGCAATTTTGTAACACATTACTGCTATTGCTACTCCTACTGTATTAAAATAGAAGTAGCCGCACTGGCGGTATAAAATTCACGCCAAAAAGGAACCCCCAAAAATCTGTGTTATGCTACAAATTGAACGCGATGCGATCATTCTGATCGCGGATATAAATCACGCATTTTTTTCCGCGCTGTGCGCTGTGCGAAACCACCCTAACTTAACTAAATACCCACATAGCCCGAGCGTTCGGTGTTCGGTGGACTTATGGTATTTAGCATATTTTACATTAAATCTAGGTATTCTATATCTTTTTTTTGTAGTCGTAATAAAGAATTACATATCCTCAAAACGGTTCCGTTCCGTGTGCCTATGCCTTAAAATTGAAAAAAAAAATGCATATGGTCTGTTGTCTGAAGTTCTGATGAATTAAAATGAAGAAACATTTTGAAATAATATTCGCGTTCCAAAAATAGATTTACCGATAAAAAACGTAACTCCTTGCATTAATGTAACAACAATTTTGTATGTATATATCTCTAAAAGTTTTACGCGGTAAAGCAACACTGATGATTCTAAAAACTTGGCTACCTATTTAAGTGTTGTTAGGTTTGGTAACTAGTTTTTTAATTATCTTTTAGGTATCAGTTAGGTAACCACTCAACCATTTTTGGAAGTTAAAAGGAGAATATGATCGCTATTAGGAAAATAACGCCTGGCGTGAATGTTATAGCAATTAACTTTCAGGCCGGGCATTACTTTCCTTACAGCGAGCGATTATATTTTCCTTTTAACTTCCAAAAGTGACTGAGTAAATCCCTAGAAGGGGTAGCCAGAGCTAAGGAATTAGGAATTCCTCAGCCACTTTTGGAAATTTGAGTGGGGAAAAGTTGGTAAAATAAAGGTTGTTGGTGATGGGTCTCCAACCGCATCGCCCAAAAATCCCTTTAAAGCCCCTATACCGTTAGTTGCCTCTTACGTACACCCACCGGAAGAAATGGGGTAGTGCTATTGTAAGTCGACACTATACGGCAAATCTTCATTTATAAATAGTATAATTTTAGGTGAAAAATCATGAGAAGATATCCAAAGCCACCTACTCGAAAGAAGGGTCAGCCGTCTACATCTTCGTTAGATGCAGATGAGTCTTTGCCAAAAATGCCGAAAATAACTATGCCAGAAGACTTTAATATCAGATCAAAACCGTTGTTCAGATTGCCCCCAGAACTTTTAAAAATAAAACCGTCTAAACTGAAGAAAACATCGACTGAAACAAAGAAACCAATGGGTAAGATCACTTTATATAAGGAATAAAACTTCACTGAGCTCCCTACTTGATTCACATAAAGAAAGTAACTACAGATACTTTTATATTCGTACTAACCTGATAGAGCTCTCTTGCGTCCCTCACATAAGTACCTCAGTCTTCACTTTTAACTAAATGGGTATCCCGTAAAGTAGCTTTACGTTTACGGACGATAATATAACTTGATAAATACTTTTAAAATCTATACTGGTAAGAATGCAATTCATGATCGGTTATGCACCGCGAGTTTTAGAAGTTATGAATATCAAGTTAAATAATGCTTACTTGGTGTTGCTTAGTACCGTTATGCCTCTAGCGCCTGATTTGACGACCGATACTTTTTCGTAGATGCAACCAACGTTCATTGTATTAAGGACGTATTTTTTATAAATATACAACATATTTTTGTTTACACGATCTAGTTTTATTGCAATAGAAGCTGGTTTTTTAATTTCTTTTAGCATAAAATAATTAATGTGTGGCGCGTCGTGTCGTTGAGTTTTTCAAAGATTGCATGAGCGTGTTTTGTTTTAAGTTTGCTGTTTCAGGGTTACAAAGTTATACAGCTCAGAGAAAATCACGCGAAGATTTCAGGCAGAAACTGATGGCCCTGGTTAACCACCCTGATGATTCTGGAGACGCTGAGCCGTCGCCGGAAGAGAAAACAAGCCACAACTACCAGTTATACGCTCGATATGGGGTTGACACTATACATGTTGCACCTCTGGATAATAAAGTGATTTTGAGGTAATGGTCCCCATCTACCTTCGAAAGGGTTGTATTCCGCAAGCTTTGATGTTTTAGTGATTGTTGGGCGATGTGGCTTCAAACCCATAAAAAACTTCCTCTATTCACAATCGCTTTCCCAATCAACTCCGAGAGGCACCGAAGATGTTTGTTATACCATAAAGAGAAAAGAGGAAGGAAGAGAAAGAGAGTAGAGTTTTCAAATATTTAACTTATTCCTCAGCTTTATTATTCTAAGCTGAGGAATCAGAGTCAGGGAAGGGTCAGGACTGATGACATAATTATATAAGGCAGATGTGTTTTCCAGCCTCGGTTGTCACCTTCTTCTTTTTTGTAATAAAAATAGAATATGCAAAGAATTCGGTTTGATTAAATAAGAAACTGGCCTTTTCAGAGTACACCATTTACTTGCTCCGAAGCTAAGATTATGGAAAACAACATTGTTCGCGTGTACAGATGAAATGCGAGAATCATTTATAATGAGCATGAAGAAGTCAATCGTGGATTTTGTACTCAAAGATCCAAATAAAGTTAGTAATTAGTATCATACGATTTGTAGTATTGGTGCGGTTGAAAATTATTCGACCAATTAACAGAAAGAAAATGACAGTAGTCGTTATTAGGATTTTTCTATTTAAAGCCATAGAGGCCATATTCACGCCATCCCACGCCAATGTGTAAAATTTTATAATAAAATACCTGATGACATTTTGAATCTAACAGAAAAGAAATTCAAAGTAATTATAAAACGCAGTCTTCATTTAAAAGCTTATTACAGTTTAAATGATTATATAATAGATGAAACTGCTTGGTGTCACCAGGGCTCTATTCAGGATATTTCCAGACATACACCAATATTGTAATATGACTAAGAAAAGATGTGTGTTGCTGAGTTTCTTACGGGTTCTTCTCGCAACAATACACCTTCCGAATCCGAAGTAGAGTCAGTAGAGTAAGATTTAACTTATACGTAAGTTTGTGACGTTCAAAAAATAGAGAACAATCCTTTTTTATCTTTATCTTTATCTTTTATCATTGTCAATAGGCGTAGGCAATTTGGCAAGGCACTTTTGATCCGTACTCTGTACGATCTTAAAGAACCACTCGACCTCACACATCACGCATGCCCAAACATGACATCAAACTTCGGACGGATGCCTTTTTGACAATTTTCTTCATGTGATTTAAATGTGTGCGCCTTGGTCGTCTTCTCCCAACGGATCCATCCACATTGCTTGTTTGAATCTCTCTTTCACCAGTTAACTTTTATCTATCCACTCTATCCATGCCCAAACCCTCTTTACATACTTTGTAAACAATTTTCATAGGAATTTCTTCTGAAGATTTCATCTTTTCAATGTTGAAATGTTTTTTAATTAATTTGATTAGTTTAGGAGTATGCTTATTACATACAAAAAACCCTACAAAAACATCTTTCCTTTTTATAATAAGAATAGATATAACAACTTCCCTTAGTACCTTAAGAATTGAGTATTCAAGCTGAGAACGACTTAAGTATCGTTTTGTCTCATTCAGTTGTTAAGATTTCAATGCGACAGAATGATACTTAAGTTGTTCTCAGCTGGAATACTCAATTCAGAAATCGGTCGTTCGACTCGCACTCGGAATATTACATTAATAGTTTGACCTAAGTTCTTAGTACTTTTTCGGCAGGTGGAACCACCTAAAGAAAAAAACGAAATGTTAAAAGAGTTAGACCGAAGGGATGAACAATGGAGGAAGAGATATAAAGCGGCGCAAGAAAGTATAAGAATTACTTTGTTTTGTGTAAATGCTTGCATCGGACAAGTCATGAGCATTTGGTTTAAGCAGTTTAAGTAAGTATGCAGTTTTTCACATTGAGTATGGAATCTACGTAATCGTATTAGATAGCTTACTTGTATTTATAGAAAGCATTTGTATAAACGATATAAACATGTAGTGCCAGCTCAGAATATCACTACCCTTTTCTACCCACTGGTGTCGTAAGAGGCAAGAAGTGGTTTTTGAGCGATGCGGTTGGAGACCCGCCACCACCACCATCAACACTTTATTTCTATAATATTGTCCCCTATCAACTTCCAAATGTGGCTGAGGTGTTTCTAGCTCTGATGCTCTGGCTTCCCCTTTTTGGGATTTATGGCCGTGAGTATATGTATGTATGTTATAAACAATATATTATATATATTTCCTTTATTTTGTTAATAACTTAATCTTACAAACTTTTCCCCTATTTACTTCCAAAGGTATCGGACGACTATATCATTCTTAAGCTCTAGTCACCTCCTTTTAACGCCGTATTGACTTTGTTAATGTTACTTTCAGTGATCTAAGATTTATCAGTACCAAAGACCTAGCTAAAACTTTCGCAGCGTACGATTTAGTCGACTTCGTTGTAATTTGCAAGAGACATATTGATGCTGCTACTAATGTTTTAGTCAATCAATGGTTACCAGCGTTAAGCGCTATCTTTGTGCAGGTATTTATAATGATATATTAATAAATTGATAAGTACGGATTTTAAGACTGTTAATGAAGTTCAGTAACTTTTTACGACATCAACTACAACTGCGAGTGAAAGTCACGTCAAAATAATTTCAGCCGTTCGAGAAATTAGCTGGAACAAACAGATGGTCAGACAAACGAAAAAGGGAAATGCATAATTTTATAGACAGTGATATTGGTTCTTTGTATTATTTTTTTATATTCTGTGTGGTTTAGAGGATTAATCTACCTCATTTTTTATCAAAACTTGTGAGTAGATGTAACAAGTTATAGTTTCCTGGCTTATTGTGTATTTATAATGTAGGACTATAGTTGCCTTTCATTTAAAACTAACGCATACGCCATTACCTATGCTATGGCTAGTTATGTAGATAATATTCGTCAATCAAGAAAGAAAATTGTATATTTTGCTATTTCAGGGTCACGAGAAAAAGATAATTCCCGTTCCGCGGCAGAAGAAAAAAATGAAGAAGTTTTACGATTGTGTTGATTGCATTATGACGTACAATTTGCAGACTCTTTGCTTGAAGTCTCTTGCAGATTTCTCCGCATATTTGACAAATGTTGGGGTAATGTATATATTTGTTTAAATAAAGTTAGTGTAGCTCTTTTTATGTTTAATGTAGAATTTGAGGAAAAGACCCACAACCAGCATGTCAAAGAAGGCCCAAGATCACAATACACCATTTTAGTGCAATATGTGTTTATTCAAACAATATTTAATTTTGTATAATTATAGACGGTAGGCATAAGTAACTTTTGTAGACTTCTTTCAAATAAATTGACATTGAACATCTGGTCCGCAACGCATATACCTCTATGCCGAAACGTTAAGACTAAATTCTAAATTTTCTTTGCCGATTATGTAGAGTCCACTTAACATAAACGTAAACATAAACATAAACGTTCACGCCGTTTTATCCCCGAAGGGGTTGGCAGAGGTACCAATACTCCTGAACTCACATGGCAAGCGCCATCTAGTTTCCAGAGAAGGTACCCACGTTTTGCTTAGACAGTGTACTCACGTGATAGGGGGCAGGCCTATCGCCGTTTTGTACGAATACACTGTCACATGACTAAGTACAACTCAGCCATGTGGGTTTCCTCACGATGTTTTCCCTCACCGTTAGCAACCATGATAAATCCACTTAACAATTTATTGTGATTCTAATCTATCTTTGTAAGAAATCTGGTGATTATTTCTATGTGTCCCTTAAACTTTAATCATAATCTACTAATTACAAGTCAACGGCCAAGTCACGTAAAATTAATAATAAATAAATCGCAGTAAGGAAACTTAGACTTGGCTCCACTTATTTAAGAGATTTCATTACTTTTTAAGAGATAAACAAGCAGCTCTATCGAGACTTGGCTAGTTTTTTACAGAATGTTTTTGGTGGGATTTCACTTCTTCTTTACAGGACGTAGACTGATTGAATGATTACATTTTCTTATTATTATATTATTTTGTGAAATCAAATAAAAATAAACTTCTCAAATCTTTAAAATACACGAAAAAAACTTTTAAATGTGCAAATAAGTACGCTACCGGGATTTAAAATACAGCCAGGGCCATCTAGTGACGAGTAGTGGTACTAATGCTAAATAACGTAAGTAAAACCGCGGCTGAGTGCTAGTACATAAATAATAATAATTATTGGACTAAATATTTTTATTTATTGAGTAGTATACAGTTAATCGACTACTATTTCTCGTAAATACGCTTATCATAGTTTGGCAGTACCCTTATTATGTTTTCTCATCAGCGTCACCAGGTAGTCCAGGTCTTCCATAAATTTTGTTCAGCGTTAAAATCTACTTCTGTACCAAATTTCAGCTCTCTAGGTCTATGGGAAGTACTAGTTATATTTTGATGATCAGTGAGTCAGTCAGTCAGTGTCGAAAATGCGAAACTTTGCATTAGCTTAACTTCGGTATTAATTGATCTACCAACTTGAAATTTTGGATTTCAAGTGTGTGATTACGAATTTCTAGGTGACGACTAGGTTTTAATCCTATCCAGAGGTTCTCGAATGGGGCCCAGAAAATGCGGCGAAACGGTTCCAGAAAATGTTGGTACGGCAGTATTTGCTTCGCGCTCGACTTGGCGGGGGCACTACCGTGCCTCCAGATTTAAAACGCGATAGTATCCTTATAATAGTTTCATTCAATTAGGATAACTCGCGCAAACACAAGACGATTTTATATTTCTTATTAAACTTATTTATAGCCGTGGTATGTATGTTTGGACGTTATTCAATAAAGTACGTATCCGTATATATTGTGTTATTTTAAGTGTAAAAAATTTGTGTATTTTTTTGTGCCCGGTGAAATAGCGACAACACTATTAAGTAGCAATAGCGATGCGGTTGGAGACTCATCCTCATCACCAACAACCTTTATTTACCATTTTTTCCCCACTCAACTTTCAAAAGTGGCTGAAGAGTTTCTAGCTCTTTAGCTCTGGCTACCCCTCCTAGGGATTTATAGCCTTGATTATAATGCATGTAAATGCGTTTAAAGTCATTCATACAATTCACATTGTATGTAGTGGAACATAGCGCAAAGATTTTACCTTTGCTTATGTTACAGGGTATTAACCAAGGTTTTGTGATCACCCTACAATACGATGGTGATATTATATTTGATCCCTCATTTGAATCCTTCACCGGCCAAATGGAGATGCAGTACAGTTCTATCATCAAAGCCGCAACCATATTTCCACGACTAGAACTGACCTTATATCAGGATTATGTTGTGGATTATAAAACAGTTTTAAAGGTTTGGATATCTTGTTGCTTTAGTACGAAGTGGCGATCGATAGTCTCTGCCTACCCCAATGGGAATTAACGGCGTGAGTATATGTATGTATGTATGTATATTGTAGCTGTGTAGTGGCTTAGAGAACACTAACCCATTTCTTTTAGAGGGTATCTTACAAGACGACTCAGGGTTTTGGGGTTTTATAGGTAAATGTTTGCCAATGTGACCGGAGATTTTAAATTAATATCTCAAACGTTTACGCTGTATATAACCGATGGTTGGCAGAAGTTGCAATTCTCCTTATCATCACAGGTGTTCAGAGTACCCACGTTTTCCCGCCGTTTTTCGCGAATACACTGTCAAATAACTTAGCAATGTTGATTTCCTCACGACTCACCGGCATCAACCTTGTTGAATTAACAACAGATATGACTTTAAAAACGTAACATTGGTGTATGCTAGACTCGGGATTTGAACCTACGACTGTCTAGGCTCTGGGATCTTTTGTTAAGCAGTAATATCTTACACAGAAAAAAAAACAAATATTGAATTCAACTATCATGTATTCTCCTTTCATGATACTAAGGGCCAGTTTTTTGATCCGTGGTTAACTCAACAATTTGTTAAATATCGTAACTATTAGTTAAATATCAGCAAAATGCATTTTTTGACCCGTGGTTAGAGTAACTAATGGTCAAATATCGAACAAAAATGGATTTACGATTTAACTACTGGTTAGTCATTTAACTATACCTAGACAATGTAACAAATGGTTATATTTTTAACTCCGAATCAAAAAACTGGCCCTAAGTAAGTATTGAATTTATCGTTTTCAGCCTATCATTCTTCCTGAAATTTTCAACTCATATATAGATCAATTAGAGGAGTTAGTACAAGAGCAAAAACAGGAACCGATCAAGAGATTAGAAGATTTTGATGAATATATTTGTCTTCTTGACGGAAGTGTATGTATAAATATTATGATTTTAATTTCAAATGAGTCTAAAGTGGTGGTAATTTGTGCTCAATTTAATTTTTGGTTAGTAAATAAGTTAGGTTGTGTTACGGCCATTTTTAATATTCAATAGAAGAGGCGATGGTCGATGGATGGGTGGATCTTTTCGAATCTGTATAGTGCACAGATACTCATCACTTAAATATTGATGCCAATTGAATGGCAAACTAATGCATCACAGTAATTTTACTAAGTTTTATGGTTCAGTAAAAATATATGTGCTGCGTTGTGTGTCCGCGATGCAATTCTCGACTACTGAACCAACATTAATCGAATATTTCACTGTGTGTAATTTGATTCAAGTTTAGAGGTTTAATAGTTTAAAATTCAATTTTTAGTCAAACTATTTTAGTATTGGAAAAAAATGAGTTTAGCCATATTTTTTTCCATTAAATTTGCCTTGCGTTTTCAAGAGTCACGTCACTATACATTACTTTGAGTTTCTCCAAAATTACTAAGAATTATGAGATAAAAAACTCAAACACGGTATTGTTTAATTTATTATTGTATAATATTTGGTACAGATGGAACAGCATATAAATAACTTCATAAAAGCGCGCCCTGAGAAATCTTTTGAAGAATATTGCAGAGAAATAATCAAGTTGGTGGAGATGTCGCGGGAAATACCTTCGAAATTAGAAGCAACGTTGTACACCGATATATTTGAAATACACCGAGGTGAACTTATTCTCAGTCTGAAGGCAGCCGGTATGAATTTAGCAAAAATTCTTATAAAGAAAATGACTTCAGACTGTCAAGCGTTTGTAAAAAGGTTAGAACTATAATGTATTTATAAGTTCGTCCTTACATCAAGGATACGTGTACGAGACCCATCACATGTGTACTTTATTTCTATCGTCTTGTCGCCTATCAACTGCCGAATGTGGCTGAGGAGTTTCTAGCTCTAAAGCTCTGGATACCCCCTTTTGGGATTAATGGCCGTGAGTATATGTATCTATATATGTATATACAAGTTCGTCGTTACATTAACTAGACCATTATTACATATAATAGATATAAACTGGAATTCTCAGCGTTGTTTTTTCTATTTAGCTAAAGCATTATTTATAAGACATTCGATAAAGTAAATCATGCGCTTTTACTTCAAAGGTTGGCTGAAAATGGTATTAGTGGCAGGCTTCTTCACTGGTTTAAGTCTTACCTTCAAAATCGCTTCCAGATGGTGACTATTAATGGTTATCAATCAGACAAGAAGCTTGTATCTTCAGGCGTGGTTCAGGGGTCAATTATGGGCCCAATTCAGTATACACTGTTCATCAACGACATTGCTAAATGTTTTGAACACTGTAAAATTCTAATGTTTGCTGATGACCTTAAAATTTATAAAACGGTTTCAACAGTAGAGGACTGCATTCAAATCCAAAAAGATCTCGATAAATTTAGCAAATTCTGTTTATCTAACAAACTTTGGCTTGCCCATAATAAATGTAAGCAAATAACGTTCACTCGCAACATAAATAAAATTCAATATACGTATAATATTGGCGGTCATACGGTTGAAAAAGTTTCTTCAATTAAGGATCTAGGAATACTATTTGATGAGAAATTAACCTTTGAACACCATATTGAAAATATTTGCACGAAAGCCTATCAGATGCTTGGCTTTATTTTGAGAATAAGCAGATCATTTAAACAACCGAAAACCCTTCTAATGCTATTCAAAACACTTGTCAGATCACAGCTTGAATACGCTTCTGTGGTCTGGAACCCTTTCTACGCGGTTTATTCAGATAAATTAGAATCTATCCAGAAAAAAGCTTTAAAGTCAATTCATTACAGGCTCACACATACTAAAATATCTTACGACAATCTTTTAGAACTCTACAATTTAAAGAATTTGTCTTGTATACGCGCAATATCTGATGAAATGACACTATTTAATATTTGCAATAACCTATACGACTGTCCAGATCTCGTAAATGAGATTAGTTACCTAGTACCTCGCACAGCAACACCACGCCACCATCCAACCAAACTATTCTATCTCCCAACAACTCGCACAAATTCTGGCCGACGGTCACCGTTGTACAGAATATGCCATTCACATAATGAAAGGTTTTTGCCAGTGGATATTTTTAATAAGAATCAGGGAGCAATTAGGAAAATTTTAAATGAAATTATATAAGACTTACTACTTTTATTGTATTAAGATTTTTAGTATGTATAGCTTTGTTATTGTACCTTTTTAATGTTTCACTTTTTAAATATATCATTGTGTCTTAGTGATGAACGTTTAAGGCGGTATGCTTACCTAGTATTAGTAATATTATATTTAAGATTATTGTAGTATATCGCTGTTGTTCATCCAAATAAATAAATAAATAAATAAATAAAGACGTCTGATCTTTATTTAGAGAATTCATATTTTATGAGTCCACACATATTCAGGCAGGACAGTGAAAGCCTAGCCTCTATTTGTTATACCCACGCTCAGCGTGCTGATTTGCTTATAATCATCAACAACACTGAAATAATTTCTTCTTTCAGCATTTACCAAGAATACTCAACAATATCTTCAACTTTGTTGGCCATTCCTCCTGATACGGCTGCCTTGATGGAGCTACTTAGCTATATCAAGAAAGTGGAGGACAAGATGGTATTTGAAATGGAGGATAAACTCAGAATAGCTATGAACTACAACATGTTCTTAGCGGATTACACCACCATCGCGCCGTCTGATATGAAGCTCAATTGCCAGATATACCACTGGTTTGTGCTATGTTTTATGTTAAATACGTAAAAAAAGTTATGCAACAATTTGTATGTCTTACGACAATAGAATATATTTGTTTGGTTGGGCGGTGATTTTGCTATGAAAAGCTAAGTTCTAAGCTTAAGCCAATTTGTTTAATCTTATACCAGGAGGCCTAGCACGAGCGTTGTTTTATCGTTACTCAGTCGGTTAGCTAGCTGGGCAGAAGGGCAAGCACGAGCGCTATTTTATCGATACGATAACGGTTAGAATGAGATGGCAGTATACGATACTAAGTAAGTGCGTAAAAGATGGCTGCTTTATCCCACGCGATAACTAGTTTAAACACGGCGCGTGCTTGTCTGCAGCTAGGCCAGCACGAGCGCTATTTTATCGACACGATAACGGTTAGAATGAGATGGCAGTATACGATACTAAGTAAGTGCGTAAGAGATGACTGCTTTATCCCACGCGATAACTAGTTTAAACACGGCTCGTGCTTGGCCTGCAGTATAGCAAGCACGAGCGCTATTTTATCGACACGATAACGGTTAGAATGAGATGGCAGTATACGATACTAAGTAAGTGCGTAAGAGATGGCTGCTTTATCCCACGCGATAACTAGTTCAAACACCGCTCGTACTAGCCGGGCAGATGTCTTAAGTTATCGAGGCGCTTTTAGTCAAAGGCCTGCCATGATTCATCCTTTATTTTACAATATGTTTCACATGCAAGTCCCAAAAGCCTCCGAGGAATTTCTTACTCTGAAATTGTATGAAGAAAAGAATAATAGGTTCTCCATCAGACTAAAACTTTGTTTCATACTCGAACCACCTTACCTTCATAATCTGAAGACATTGGTGATGTTGACATGTTTGATTGATTGACCATCAGAAAAAAGGTTGCGTGTATTTATAAAAAAATAATTTAAGGACAATGCTCAACGCTATTAACGCTCCAATAGATTCGGTACTCTACTAAAAAAACTGCATTATACGATTAAGACGTTTTACCTGCCAGATCTATGTGATTATTAATATTTTAAATTTTGTGTTTACAATAAGAACATGCCACAATGTCCAAAATTCCGTGGTGACAACACTTCAGACTTAAGTTCATGTGATTCATAACCAATTTTTTTTAGGTATGCTCGTATTCCAAGTGTTATTGAAGACAGCAAAGTTACTTGCGATCTTAAATATGTCGACTATCAAGAAGTACTAAAGGTTATAATTTTTCGTTTTAATAATGCAAACGATTCGTTCTGATGGCATTTCAAAAATACACAATAGGTATTTTAGCTATCTATTCAGTGATATATTAAATTATATCATCATATCTGTATCGCTGTGTATAAATTTCTTTTGACTCTTTTCTATGGGTCAACGAAGTTAAGCGGGAATTGGGAGGGAAATTGAGATTTAAATTTGTTAAAATAGAAAGACCGTGTGACGTTTCATACTATAGTGGTACTAGTTGTTGACTTTGATGAAATTCAATAAATAATCTTTCCCATGTGATAGACTGATTTTTTAAATAATAATAAGTCTAATTCAACAGGTTCGCATTAATAAATTCATCGATGACTTAGATGTCTTAGAACAACAAGTTGATGAATTGCAGTATTGGGGTGAAATAAATGAGCTACCAACTTATGTCAAAGTCGCCAATAAGTTAGATGAAAAGTAAGTAGATTTTTATAAGTGTAAAGCTGAATAAATAACAAACCAGTTACTGGTCTATGTATCCATTGTTTCAGCTATTTTAAAATATTGTATATGTTTATCTATGAAACTTTGAGCACATCAAATAATAACTAATGATCGGGACATCTTACTTTCTACTGTGGATAATTAAGACAGGTTGGGTTTAGCATAACTAATACCTTACAGAGTTCACTATGAATAAGTAAAGTTTCACAATCATTTGTATTGTGATGTGTGGGTATTAAATTAAAATAAAACAAGGAATGAACGCATTTACTATCTATAATAAAATATAAAACCTAAAGAGAAATGAAACAAATATGTTTTCAATTAAACCTAATTAATGTTGTCAAGACAACGAACAATTAACCAGTAAAAACACACATCGAATAAACCTAGAACAAAATATTCATATCGACGGAATCAAGTTACGTGAGCTTGGAATTTGATAATCGAACTGCCGACCTCTTATAAAAATTTCTTAACTCAAACTACATGCATAACTACGAGGGCTGCTATTTATGTATCCGGAATAAAAAAAAGAAACAAACATATATCAATTAATATGGTTTTATTGCTTCTCAAAATATTCGCCGCTCAGATCTATACACTTTTGCATGCGTTGAAACCAATTTTCATAGCACTTTTTCCACTCAGACTGAGGTATCTCCAAAACGTGCATTTTGAACGCATCGACTGCCTCTTCGCGGCTCGAAAAACGTTGACCACGTAATTTTTTCTTCACATTTGGAAATAAATAAAAATCATTGGGTGCCAAATCAGGGCTGTACGGCGGATGACCTGTCAATTCGATCTTTTGAGCTTCTAAAAACTGAGTTGTGACGGCCGACCTGTGACAGCTAGCATTGTCGTGATGCAGAATGATTCTACGTTGTCGGTTAGTCTTTCTTATTTGTTCAAAGACTTCCGGCAAACAAATGGTCGTATACCACTCCGAATTAACAGTTTTACGATTCTCTAAAGGCACTGTAGCTACATGGCCATTTATACCAAAAAAACAAGCGACCATTTGCTTCAATGTGCTTTTTGCACGAATAACTTTTGTTGGGTTCGGCTCATCTTGGAACACCCACACCGTGGACTGCTGCTTAGTTTCGGGGTCGTAAGCGTAGATCCAAGATTCGTCACCTGTGTAGATATTATAAACAGCTTTTGACGCACCACGGTTGTATTTTTTTAACATTTCTTTGCACCAATCGACACGAGCCTGTTTTTGATCAATACTCAAGTTGTGCGGAATCCAACGGGAGCAAATTTTTTTTACAGCTAAATGTTCATGAAGTATCTTATGTATGCTCGTCATACTAATGCCCAGAGATGCCTCTATCTCACGATATGTAACATGACGATCTTGAGTTATTAGTTCCCGGACAGCATCGATGTTTTGAGGTACAACGACCGTTTTAGGGCGACCTTCTTTAATTTCATCAGTAAGCTTAGATCGTCCACGATTAAACTCGCTAAACCAGTGATACACAGTGGTCTTTGAGGGTGCTTCATCCCCAAAAGTTGAAGTAAGCTGATCGATGCACTGTTTTTGAGTTAGACCACGCCGAAAATCGTAAAAAATCATGGCACGAAAATGTTCACGAGTTAAATCCATGGTGGTGAAGACACGCAATTTTCAAAATGACGCTACGATGTGAAAACAATTGACAGTCACATAAAAATAAATGTATTCTAAAGCTAAAGAGTTCTATTTTTAAATGATGTAATTACTTTTTAAATTATTGTTCTGTAAGTGGCCAGTTCCGGATACATAAATAGCAGCCCTCGTATAACTAAACACTAAAACTAAAAATTATGGAAAAACAAAAAGATTATTTTATGCTCAGGATACGATCGCCGCGCACTCTAAACGTGGTCTGCTCGTTCGCCGACTACGCCACTGTGTTATGATAACAACCGACGAAATTACGCATCATATTAGTTTATCTACGTTTATTAATCTATCTTATCTTATCTTATCTTACTTATAATAAATCTGTAGAGAGGTCAATTCTGTACATGAAATATATTTTCAAAATAACTATCAGGTGGTGATTAGGGATCGATACTGATGCCAAAAATGCAATCAGTAAAATTTTTGTCTGTCTGTCTGTCTGTCTGTCTGTCTGTCTGTCTGTCTGTCTGTCTGTCGGTTTGTATGTTCCTTATGGAAACAAAAACTACTCGACGGATTTTAACGAAACTTGGTACAATTATTCTTCATACTCCTGCGCAGGTTTTTGTATACTTTCCAGCAGAGAAGTAAAGGGGAATTTTGGGAAATTTTGGGAAAACGGGAGAAGTTATTCCATTTTTTAAGCTTCCGTCGCGTGTGCAGCCTTAATGGTTAAACTTACATAGAAATTATATGTGGCGGAATTATTCTTCATAAAATTACCTAAAAAAATATCCTCAACAGTATATGTCTATCTTTTACGGTTGACTCACAATAACACGTGTAATTCCTGATAGCTTAGCAGTTCGGAACATCCTGATTATATTTGTTTACTCATACGTTTGTAAACCTCTCACTCATCCCTGATTTAAAAAAGGTAACATTATTACCTATTTAATAAAAAAAGAATCATAGAAATCGGTAGACAAACACCGAAATTATTTATAAAATAAGCCATCGCGCCCGTGATCGAAACCAAATCTTTACTAATTTACATATAACATACTAGATGGCGCCAGTAGTTGCATCCTACATAACGTAATGATTTATTTTTTAGATTGTTATAAATACTTCATGGCGTTTTATTCCAAAATTTGCTATTAAACGGAAATACTGAACCGTTCATTAAAGCGCATTCAAAATCACCAAACTGCACTGTTAAGGGAGTGCTATAAATTTAATAAATTGAAAACGTTACGCTGAATTTCACAATGCTTGAGCAGTGACTGAAGAAAGAAACCTCAGATATTTAAAAAAACAACGCCACCCGTGCGAAGCTGGGACGATCCACTAGTCAAAGTAGAAAAGGCTTGACGCCCTTTTGCTTGTAATTATAACAGGAATTCATGTAATAATATAATTTACTACACCTATGCGATGAGGTCATCAAATTCATTTCAACAAAACCGTATTTTCCATAATATTATTATTTACATTAAACACTCAAAAATACTGGACTCAAGCTACGTGTCTACGTTTTGCTAACCGTTTTTCTTGTCATCCGGCCGCTCAAGTACCCCACAACATTTTTATATTATTTTTTAATGATATATTCGAATACCGCATATTACAATATCCCCCCACCACATAAGAATCCGACCCGGATTTAACCCAAGCATGGTTTTAGATCCGCAGAGTGCCAGTTACCTAAACTTTTCCCTCTCAGACTTTTTAACTGGTAGACATCATTGGATAATTTATCTACAATTACAGCTTTTTCAAATTTAGGTGCAAGTTTGGACATAAACGATTTATTCGCATTAGATAATACTTTTGAGCGCTTCCATACAACTTGGCCGATACTAAAGTTAACTTCTCTTCGTCTAAGATTATAGTACGTTTTATTCCGTTCATAAGCGTTTTTCATGCGATGGCAAACATCATCATAAATACCTCTCCTAAATTCTAATTTTGAATTGACTTTATCTCGATCAAAAACTAATGGGTCTTGCTGACTAAACAATTTGTGTCTAGGCCCATTTACTGAGGTTTCGCGACCAAAAAACAGAAATGATGGTGTTTTGCCTGTGACTTCGTGTACTGAAGTTCGGATTGCATGCCCAATATAAGGAATATTTTTGTCCCACTCTTTATGATTGTCTGTAACATAGGAGGAAATAGCTGTACCTATAACTTTATTGACACGCTCAGTTGGATTTGCTTGAGGGTGATAAGAAGGAGTGTACCATAACTTAATACCATAGTCAGTTGCAAGATCTTTAAATTGATTGCAAACAAACTGCTTTCCGTTGTCGCAAATAATAGTGTTGGGGGCACCAAAAATTAAAAATATTTGTTCTTCTATTATTCGGCAGATATTAGATGCTTTACCATTTCTAAGAGGAAAAAGTAAGCAAAACTTACTAAACCAGCATGACACAACCAATAACATAGTATTTCCTAATTTTGATTTTGGAAATGGACCCATCAAATCTGCTGAGACAATTTGAAAAGGTTCAGTAACCTTTCTTTCACGACCCATAAGTCCTGAAGGTGGCATCTGTAAAACTTTATGTTTAGCACAAGTCTCACATTTCCTTACGTAATTCTTAACATCTTGAATTAATGAAGGCCAGAAATAGTGTTGTCGTACCCTTGAAACAGTTTTCTTTATACCTATGTGACCAGAGGTGGGATTATCATGACATTCTTTGAGAACCTCCAAACGCAACTTTTCTGGTATAACTAACTTCCAATCGTATGACTCATCGGGAAATTGTTTCAACTTCATGAATTTCCATAATTTATTGTCTTTTAATTGCATCTGTAGTGATAAATTACCTCCCTTTACAGATTTTTCCATTTCTAAATACCAATCATCTTTATCCTCTTCTGCAACATCTAATACATTAATTTCTGTCTCTATCACGGCTCTAGATAAGGCATCTGGAACAATATTATCTTTTCCCTTTCTATGAACTATTTCATAATTAAATTGTTGTAGTCGCATCGCCCATCTTGCCAATCGCCCGTGTGGGTCGTTATTTTTATTTAACCATTGAAGTGCACTATTATCAGTAATTATTTTGAAGTGACTTCCCTCAACATATGGCCGAAATTGTTCCACTGCATGCAAAATACTTAATAGTTCTCTTTCAGAAGCGCAATAATTACATTCGCGGTCACTCAACTTGCGACTTGTATAAGCCACCGGTTTTTCGATTCCTTTGTCAAGTTGAATAAGTACCGCTCCGATGCCTCTATTTGAAGCATCACACTGAATGAAAAATTCTTTCGAGAAGTCAGGTACACTAAGAATAGGCGTAGAAGTGAGAGCCGTTTTCAAACTTATAAAAGCGTTTTCAGCTTCCGGAGTCCAGACTATATGTTTGCCATTTCTTTTACTTGTGCCTTTAGTCAGATCGTGAAGTGGAGCAGCGACAATAGCAAAATTTTCTACAAAACGCCTATACCAGCTCGCTAAGCCAATAAACCTTTTTAACTCAGTTTGTGTACTTGGTCTTGGGTAGTTAATAATTGCACTAACTTTCGCAGGATCTGTTCGAAGACCATCTTTATCAACAATATAACCTAAATACTTTAACGAAGATCTTGCAAATAAACACTTTTCTAAATTAATTGTCAAGCCTGCACTTTTTAGTTTTTCTTTTACATCCCTCAGAATCAATATGTGTTCCTCAAAATCCTTACTTACTATTACTACATCATCCAAATACGTAAATACCTTGCATTCATACTGTGGAGGAAATAGGCGATCCATCAGTCTTTGCTGAGTTTGAGAAGCATTAACTAAACCAAACGGCATTACTTTAAATTGATATAAACCTTTTCCAGGTAGTCCGAAAGCAGTTTTTTCTTTACTGTTCGCCTCCAAAGGGATCTGCCAAAAAGCTGATTTTGAATCTATCGTTGACAGGAGTTGAGCATTTTTTAAGCTATCAAGAATAACCGAAACTCTAGGAAGGGGATAAGCATCTTTTTTTGTAATTTTATTCAACTGGCGGCTATCAAGACACAATCTATTCTTACCATCCGATTTTTTTACTAACAAGACTGGAGATCTCCATGAGCTGCAAGAAGTTTCAATAACATCTTTATCTAGCATTTCCTGTATTTCATCTTCTAATTCTTTCATAATGGGTGGTGCAAATGGATATTGTCGTTGTGCAACAGCTAAAGATTCTCCTGTATCAATTCTATGCTGCGTTAGATGTGTTCGACCAAGGCCAATTCCGATCTCCTCTGTCATTTCAGTTATCAAATCTTTTAATGTTTTACGTTCATCATGCGTCAAATCATTCTCAGATTTTATTGCTAATGAATGATCTATTTCCGAAATTTCTACATCACTGGATAACAAGGCAACGTTTATTTCATTTGAGTCTTTTATGTTTAAATTAATACCAAAATTATCAAAAAAGTTCATACCTAATATAATATTGTGATTCAATTTATCCATTACCAAAAATGCCACAACACTAAATTTATTCATAAATTGAATTGGTAAATATACCATTGTATTTAAAATATGACTGGAACCATCAGCCGTATAAACTTTTTGATCTGCAACAGCATGTGATTCGAAACCAAATGCATGTGTTTTATCCATGAATTCTTTAGAAATAACTGATATTGTAGCCCCAGAATCCAGCAGCCCAACAAACTTGTTATTCAATATTTTTATTTCCGCATAGTATCTCTTATCACTTAGACTCTGAGAGATCTGACATATATCTGGTTTCTTAAAAGTATGCGCTATATAATCTAACCATTTCTGCCATTCATTATTTATTATAAAACTAGGATTGTATTTGGCTAAGGAAGACAACCGACAGTTATTGCTTCCTATTTCCCGTTTCCCGAACGCTGGTTTGAATATTGACATCTACAATTTCTTGAAATGACACCTCCCAAACCACACTTGTAACAAAAGAGTTGTTGTTTCGGTGTAGAACACATCTTAAAACTATGACCATATTTGCGGCAGTTCCAACATTGTATTTGATTAAATTTAGCTTGATTATTTTCAAGGGGAACATTAGGCCCCACGTTGGGCGCCATTGTGATGTGTGGGTATTAAATTAAAATAAAACAAGGAATGAACGCATTTACTATCTATAATAAAATATAAAACCTAAAGAGAAATGAAACAAATATGTTTTCAATTAAACCTAATTAATGTTGTCAAGACAACGAACAATTAACCAGTAAAAACACACATCGAATAAACCTAGAACAAAATATTCATATCGACGGAATCAAGTTACGTGAGCTTGGAATTTGATAATCGAACTGCCGACCTCTTATAAAAATTTCTTAACTACATGCATAACTATAACTAAACACTAAAACTAAAAATTATGGAAAAACAAAAAGACTATTTTATGCTCAGGATACGATCGCCGCGCACTCTAAACGTGGTCTGCTCGTTCGCCGACTACGCCACTGTGTTATGATAACAACCGACGAAATTACGCATCATATTAGTTTATCTACGTTTATTAATCAAAGTAGAAAGGGCTTGACGCCCTTTTGCTTGTAATTATAACAGGAATTCATGTAATAATATAATTTACTACACCTATGCGATGAGGTCATCAAATTCATTTCAACAAAACCGTATTTTCCATAATATTATTATTTACATTAAACACTCAAAAATACTGGACTCAAGCTACGTGTCTACGTTTTGCTAACCGTTTTTCTTGTCATCCGGCCGCTCAAGTACCCCACAACATTTTTATATTATTTTTTAATGATATATTCGAATACCGCATATTACAATATATCTTTAAGTATGATGTCTCGACCACAATTAATTATTTGATGTGCTCTAAGTTTCCATAGATACACAGTGAAAAAATAGCTATAATTTACTTCGTCCAAATTTTTTACCAATTTAGTATTTTCTGTCAACAGATTAGCACGTGCCATGATTAATATAGAGAAGTTTAATGAAGAGGAGGTCAGTTTTGGTTGGCCCCAGTCACAGTATCCGAAACGTAAGGTAGTGTTTGACCGTTTGACTCCATTCAAAAAGTTGTTTGACGCTGGGTACGAGTTTGTGGAAAAATACAATATGTGGATGAATACAAAGGTAGTATATTATTGTATAGTCTTCGATCATATATACCAAAGATACACCAACAAAGTACGAAAAACGGCCCGGCCAAACAGTACTTTTTTATGTGGTAAGCACGGTTTCACTGACAGTCGCGTGTTAGATCTTGCATTAAATAATAGGTCTTAAAAAATGCGGTAAGGTCGATAATCATAGAAAAATATTTAATTGTCAAACAGTCTTGTCATTCTCGCGGTCCACTTTTGGGCGTTGACTTTACGGCATCTTTGGTATTATTCTTTGGATTTAATGATGACGATGTGCTTAATCTCTTTGTTATTCATAGATTGGTACGTTTGATCCCGAAGACATTGAATCGGATGTGAGCTACTATTATAAGACTGTATATAAATTGGAGAAATTTTTCTCTGAAGTACCTGAAACATACAGACTAGCTTCTACTATTAGGTGAGTCAAATGTATTATAGATAAATCGTAAATTTTACGTTATCGTTAATTTTTTTATCGTAAATTGTAGCGAAGAAGGTTGATAAAATATTCAAATGAATATCAATAAAAGATATTATGAAAGAATATTTTATATCACTAAAAGCAATTAATTCGTGCAATCTTTAATATTTGTTCATTAATTAATTAATATTTAGATTAAAATTACGAAAACCAAAACGTGTATCTAGTGTACGAGTTTTGTCATCGAAATAACTTAGAAGGGCAGAATCGACACCAGGATGACTGAAATTGTTTTAAAAATTTTGTAAGGAAAAAAAATGTTCTCACTTTTTAAATCAATATTCAGATACAATAAGACTATAAATACATACACAAATCCAGTTTATTTGAATTTCTTTGTTTCTCAGAGAAAAAATGGATGGCTTTAAAGAACACATGCCAATAATTTCAACACTGGGTAATCCTGGTATCAAAACTCGTCACTGGGAGAGAATATCTGATGTCATTGGGTTCCCAATCGTTGTTGATGAAGACTTTACGCTAGCCAAAGTTAGTACATATTTAGTTTACCTAGGTAAAGCACAAAGTGAATTTTGTTACATGTTTTTGTACTGAACTTTATTTTTATTCTTTGTATTAAGATGTGTTATGTTATGATTGTTAGTCAATAAAGAGTTATTAAAAAAATATTATTACTTAGATACTATATTGCAGCTTCACGTTTATGGACGTTAAATAGAAAATAAGATGAATATGCCAATTTTGCCAGGATCGTATAAAGTGGCGATCGATAGTCTCTCCTTACCCAAATGGAGGTGTGGCGTGAGTTTTTAGGCTTTTTTAGGAACTGTGGATTTGTGATTTTACAACTTAAACGACGAGAGCAGCTATTTAGGCCCTCGTTATCATTATATTTTCTCCTGTAAACGCATGAAAAACGGCAACAGGGTACTTAAGGCACTAAATTTATTTAATTGTTGAAACATTGGTTCTATAAAACCGCACTAAGTTGACTTGATATGAAAATATCATACAATCGCACTTCAACAATTTCAGGTGATAGAAATGGATCTAGCTGCGTACATTGAGAAGTTCGAGGGTATTTCCGAGGCAGCGACGAAGGAAAATAATCTTGAGAAGGCATTGAATAAGATGATATCTGATTGGAAAGACCTCGTCTTTGATATTCTGCCTTACAAGTATGTTTGTAAATAATTTATATATTCGGGAATTTTCATTTTTTTAGCAACTAGCTTTTGCATAGGAGTTGGTTAGAAGTTCCATTACTCAACTGTCTGAAGTTAAGTAAAATCGTTTTTGTTCCAATTATCTTACGGAAATATAAATACTGAAAACAAAAGGTCTGCATTTTCAAATCTTCAATTTGAGCTAACTTTGACTACATTCAAGCGAATACTTATAGCCCTTATCATCTCAAAACAAAAGTCTAACTTAAGCAATTACAAAATAATAAAGAGGTTCCAAAAGTGGCTGAGGAATTTCTAATTCCTTAGCTCTGGCTACCCCTTCTAGGGATTTATAGCCGTGAGTATATGTATGTATGTATGTAAAATAATAAAGACTAGTAACTTAAACTGACCTCGCAGCTGCTAATATATTTTTCCATGTTTAGAGAGACTGGAAGTTACATTTTGTCGGGAGTGGACGATATCCAAATGTTGCTAGACGACCATCTCGTTAAGACGCAAACGATCAAGAATTCACCGTACATCAAACCATTTGAGGAAATCATTCAGTAAGTTGTATTGTTTCTTGTTATTTGTACATACATTATACATATACGTGAGTAAATGGCCGTGGCCCAGAAATGGGGATAGCCACCCCTCCCCTCCATCGCCTGGGGAGGTGCCCAATGACCGGGGGGACGTTCCCACACGTGATGAAGCTGGGCCATGGGAGCAATCCCGACGCCCATCCCGCGCGTGCCGGGCCTGTCCTTAGACATGTCCATAGTCCGCGTGGATGATCCTCTGAGGCCATAAATCTCAGAAAGGGGTAGCCAGAGCTTCCAAGCTAGAAACTCCGTAGCCACATTTGAATGCTTATATTATTTGTTATTTGTGTACGCTGTTTACATAATATTACAAATCAAATTAATATTTGAGTTCTAGGTAAGTAACCGTTTCCGTAATTATGTGTTTACAAATGCTAATAATACACAAGTTTCTGTTTTCGTAATAATGTGTTGACACATTCCAATTGTCTAAATAATATGCTTTGTATAAACAATTGCGTAACAATGGACAAATTATAACAATACTGATATGTGGTATCGTTGCTAAGTTATGTATATATATATTTAGTATTTAAGTAAGCGGCTGAGGAATTGTTTATTCTGAAGCTCTGGCTACTCCTTCTAGGGATTTATAGCCGTGAGAATATGTATAAGTATGATATATGTTTTTTGTTTTCGTAGTAGAATGGCCAAAAACAATACCCTGTTAGTTTTGTCATGTCTGACTGCCTGTCCGTATATCACAGCAAATTATTTCCGAAACGATTACATAACATATAGCTTTTTATACGATTTAAATAAAATTCAACCCAATCAATTACTAAGCCTAATATAATTCTTATAAAGTACATTATAACAATATTATAACCAGACAAAATAATTTGTGTAGTTAATTGTAATGAATAGGGGTAAACAGGTCAACGCGGAAAGCTAAAAGTTGAGTAAGTAAGCAAGACCAAATAACGTAACGATAGAAGTAATAGTGGGTGAGCAGTGATCGAATAGCTTACTGATTTAGTGCGTTTTATTGTGTACTTCAGAAGACTTTCAGAAAAAATATTTCTCGCACGGGTGTGAAGGCCAATATATTAGTACTATTAAAACCTAGCCTAAAGTATCTTACAAAGTAGTAGGTAGAGGCTTAGATTTCTGATGCGCAGTCCTAAAGCGTCGGGACACTATTCCCTCAGGCCAAAAATTATCTCCTAGCAGAACCTTCCCGTGGATTGCGGGAACCTGGAGCCAATAGGATTTAAAGTTAGTAGGTCTACTGGGCTCCAGATGTGAAATGTTGAGGACGGATATGGGACCGAGGCTCGTTTAACCAACCAGGGTAAATCCATCGTCGTCGTCGTCTCCAACAGTCTTCGGCGCGGCACGAGCAGGCGCGGCTCGGATCTCCTTTCCCTCCCTTTTTTATATGTATTTATTTTATTTTATAGCGACTGGGAAAGTAAACTAGTCTCGCTGCAAGACATATTGGATGAATGGTTGAAGGTACAGGCAACTTGGATGTATCTGGAGCCGATTTTCTCATCTCCGGATATTCAACAGCAAATACCAGAAGCAGGACGTAAATTTGGCGCTGTTGATAAAGTAAGTTCTATGTGTTATGGATAGACCACGTTATTTTTTCACTTTTTGTGCGGCTTAGAATAGCACTGCCGCATTTCTTCCGTAGGGTGTACGTAAGAGGAGACTAACGGTATTGGGGCCTTTAAGGGATTGTTGGGCGATGCGGTTGGAGACCCATCACTATAACCTTTATTTTTACCATCTTTTCCCCACTCACATTTCCAAAAGTGGCTGAATAATTTCTAATTTCTTAGCTCTGGCTACCCCTTCTAGGAATTTATAGCCGTGAGTATATGTATGTATGTTTGTTGTAGGGCTCCAAATAAATCGATCGTTTCATTATATATATTTCTAGTTTATACCATAAAAATACAGTTGATTTATTATGTTGTCTGCTTTATAATTGGCTAATAGTAAAGTACTAAAACCATTACAAGCGTAGGCATTGAAACTTCAGGATTAAATCAGAAATAGATAACGTGCATTGCTCTTACGATGTATTAAATTACGAGGTTAATAAATTGCTTGAAACTCCCATTAATGTTGCAAATATATGATAACTCACGTTTTGCTCAAGAAGCCTTCTTTATTACATGCAAACATAGACAAATATATATACACACGGTAATAAATCCCAAGATAGTCCAAGATCCCAGAGCGATAAGAGATAACTTATTTTCTAAAAGATGAAACTTTAAGTTCTCAGTAGTGTCTCATGTACTTTGTATACCTGCGTGTTTGTGAAGTTTGCACAGTGACACCTGGGCAGGTACCAGTTGCGAAAGGTGACTAAAAATAAGAGTAACTTTACTTAAATTTAGATGGCTGATTTTTAGATATATTTTAAAGAATATCATTCTCAAATAGTATTGCAAGTATCAGACACTTCTCTTGGGCCAAAACTTTTGTCAGACGCTTTAAAGCTCCACCAAAAATAAATGAACTTTACTTATTTTCTAATGTCTGATTTTTTTATATGTTATCAAGATAACTATTACAAAATTATATTTAGTCAGTCAGACAAATTGGAACGACCAAAAATCCACTAAACACAAAAATTAGTCGGCCGTGAGTACGGACACGAGAGCATTATGCATGCGTTTCAGAGCGAGTGAGACGTCCATAGTAACCCGGTTCTCCTTCTTTAACTCACATTCTGTGTATGTGCGCGCAATGTATAATATAGATTTGATAATTTCAAGTCGGTAGATTTATGAATTCCCAAGTTAAGCTAATGCAAAGTTTCGCATTTTCGACACTGACTGACTCACTGATCATCAAAATAGAACTAGTACTTCCCATAGACCTACAGAGCTGAAATTTGGTACAGAGGTAAATTTTAACGCCCACATAAAGAAAAAACTATCAGAACAAGGTTTATGGAAGATCTGAAAGAAAACATAAGAGTACTTATTCAGACTTAACGCCTGAACAAATATTACGCAAAAATACCATCGCGAGAACAATTGCCGTCACCCGTACGTCAGGCGCTTAACATACATACATACATATACTCACGGCTATAAATCCCTTAATGGGGTAGCCAGAGCTTGGGAATGAGAAATTTCTCAGCCACTTTCGGAAGTTGGTTGGGGAAAAGATGGTAATAATAAATATTATTGGTGACGGGTCTCCAACCACATCGCCCAAAAATCACTTAAAAATGCCCCTATACCCTTAGACGCCTTTTACGATCACCCACGGGTAGAAATGGGGTAGTAATATTCTAAGAATAAATAATAATTTTAATAATAATAATTTTTGTGTTTTGTGGATTTTTGGTCATTCCAATTTGTCTGACTGACTAAATATAATTTTGTAATAGTTATCTTGATAACATATAAAAAAATCAGACATTAGAAAATAAGTAAAGTTCATTTATTTTTGGTGGAGCTTTAAAGCGTCTGACAAAAGTTTTGGCCCAAGAAAAGTGTCTGATACTTGCGATACTATTTGAAAACGATATTCTTTAAAATATATCTAAAAATCAGCCATCTAAATTTAAGTAAAGTTACTCTTATTTTTAGTCACCTTTCGCACCTGGTACCTGCCCAGGTGTCACTGTGCAAACTTCACAAACACGCAGGTATACAGAGTACATGAGACACTACTGAGAACTTAAAGTTTCATCTTTTAGAAAATAAGTTATGTCTTATCGCTCTGGGATCTTACTCTAAGAGGGGTAGCGAACTCCAAGCTTCAGAATTAGCAATTTTTCAGTTAGTTTTGGTATGTAGTTGGAGAAAAGATGGTAAAATATAGGATGATTGGTGATGATGATGAGTCTCCAGCTACAGCGCACAACAATCACATAAAAATCTCAAATCTAAAGTCGTCTCTAACGACATCCACTAGTCTAAGTGCTATTCTAAGCCAATTCTACACAGTTCATCTATTCTAGTCTCTTTATTCATACATACATACATACATATACTCACGGCTGTGAATCCCTAGAAGGGGTAGCCAGAGCTAAGGAATTAGAAATTTCTCAGCCACTTTTGGAACCTCTTTATTATTTTGTAATTGCTTAAGTTGGACTTTTGTTTTGAGATGATAAGGGCTATAAGTATTCGCTTGAATGTAGTCAAAGTTAGCTAAAATTGAAGATTTGAAAATGCAGACCTTTTGTTTTGACCGGAAGAAATGGGGTAGTGCTATTCTAAGCCGACACTACACAGCATCACAGCTCTTTATTCACCTAGTAAATAATACTTGCTGTGTAGTGTCGGCTTAGAATAGCACTACCCCATTTCTTCCGGTGGGTGTACGTAAGAGGCGACTAACGGTATTGGGGCTTTTAAGGGATTTTCGGGCGATGCGGTTGGTGACCCATCACCAACAGCCTTAATTTTACAATTTTTTCCCTACTTAACTTTCCAAACGTGGCTGAGGAATTTCGAATTCCTTAGCTCTGGCTACCCCTTCTAGGGATTTATAGCCGTGAGTATATGTATATATGTAAATAATACCTAAATGCATTAAACTAGCCATATTTTAGATGTGGCGTGACATAATGAAATCGGCATACTCGGAGCCGCGCGTGCTGGACGTCATCCGAATAGAAAAGATGGCGGATCGATTGAAGAAGTCCAATGCCCTACTAGAATTGGTGCAGCGAGGTCTGAATGCCTACTTGGAGAAGAAACGCCTATACTTCCCGAGATTCTTCTTCTTGTCCAATGACGAGTTACTTGAAATCTTGTCAGAAACAAAGGATCCGACACGGTACATTATTAGAATGTTTTGTTCATAAAAACCTCATGTGGGGACTAATAGTAAAAAATAAAGGAAAGAAAAAATTCGACACCGGCGGGGATGGGACCCACAACCTCCAGGTACACGCCCCCGTCGCTCTGCCAATTGAGCTACAGTGTCAAGTGGCTACTAGTGCAAAATTCTTCTTTCCTTTGTTTCTCTTGCACTTTTTAAGTAGTGCCAGCGTTCCCTACCTCCGAATTTTTACAAATTGTCTACCTTTACAGATAGGATGCAAATGTTAAGAACGCCTAACTGTCATCTTTCCTTTATTTATTAGTAACGGTACAGTATTTTTATTTCTTTGTATAATATCTTCGATTGCTAAAGATGATGTCAGGAGGCGCATTCCACTTGCATTCAGAACCCTGTTATGATGTAGAAAAGGAGATCAGCAAGAAAAACGGTTACATAATAATGTATGTAGTAAGAAATAATTTAGGCCACGTTTTAACAATCCTTTATACCCGAACAAAAAACATATTTATTTACCAAAAACTATTTCATCAATACATAGTATAAAACAAAGTCGCTTTCGCTGTATGTCCGTATGTATGCTTAGATCTTTAAAACTACGCAACGGATTTTGATGCGGTTTTTTTTAATAGATGGAGTGATTCTTAAGGAAGGTTTGTATGTATAATAAATGCATAATATAGTAGAGAAACACTGATAAATTTAAAGGTTTCTAATGTGATGTCGTAAATAAGCACGTTTTTTTGCGCTTATATTGCAAACGCTGGCTGAACCCTACGAGATAGACCAAAATAATGTACTACAGTATTGTTCACCTTAAAAAGTTCAACAAAAGAATCCGCAATGGTATATGTCTATCTCTTAGGGATAACCCAGCATAACCATTTTTATTCTTTACTAAAACATTGTTAATTACGAAGTGATTTTAAACAATACAGCATTAATCCTTATCCAATTAAGTACCTTAAATAAATTGTGCATTTATTATAGATCAATATGCTTTTTACAGCATGTAATTTAAGTGAATATTACCGAAGATATTACAAATTTAAAATGCAGGGTCGTAGTTGTTTGCGCCGGGCGGCGCGTGCCTATAAATAGCGCGTCGATGGTTGCGCTTCGCCTCCTATCCGACTTAGCTTAGGGCCTATCCGACTTAGCTTAAGGCCTATCCGTTTTAGCTTAGGTACACTCCTTTGCCGCGCCAGGGCGGCCTTCAGCCGCCCGGCACAACAACCAAGGTGACGCCGCATAGGCCGCAGGGCCAGCAGCACCGAACCGGAGGGGTTTTAGTCGGTAAAAGTCCGACATACCCGCGTCGAGAGAGCGACGGGGGATCCTATGAGGATTTCCCCTCCGATAAACAAAAAAAAAGCGTTTCGCCTTATATTATAGCACTTTATGATTTGCAGCGATCGCACGCGTTTATCGGAGCTCTCTAGCGAGGAAAATATCAAGAATTAATTAAACTGAATAGAATAAGTATCTTTTGTTGTTGATTATCTTTTAATTTTTATTATCTATACTTATAATAAATCTGTAGAGAGGTCAATTCTGTACATGAAATATATTTTCAAAATAACTATCAGGTGGTGATTAGGGATCGATACTGATGCCAAAAATGCAATCAGTAAAATTTTTGTCTGTCTGTCTGTCTGTCTGTCTGTCTGTCGGTTTGTATGTTCCTTATGGAAACAAAAACTACTCGACGGATTTTAACGAAACTTGGTACAATTATTCTCCATACTCCTGGGCAGGTTTTTGTATATTTTCCAGCAGAGTAGTAAAGGGGAATTTTGGGAAATTTTGGGAAAACGGGAGAAATTACTACATTTTTAAGCTTCCGTCGCGTGTGCAGCCTTAATGGTTAAACTTACATAGAAATCATGTATGACGGAAATATTCTTCATAAAATTATCTAAAAAAAAATCCTCAACAGTTTATGTCTATCTTTTACGGTTGACTCACAATAACACGTGTAATTCCTGATAGCTTAGCAGTTCGGATCATTCTGATTATATTTGTTTACTCTTACGTTTGTAAACCTTTCACTCATCCCTAATTTAAAAAAAAGGTAACATTATTACCTATTCAATAAAAAAAGAATCATAGAAATCGGTAGAGAAACACCGAAATTATACATAAAATAAGCCATCGCGCCCGTGACCAAAACCGAATCGTTACTAATTTACATATAACATACTAGATGGCGCCAGTAGTTGCATCCTACAACACGTTATGATTTATTTTTTAGATTGTTATAAATACTGCATAGCGTTTTATTCTAAAATTTGCTATTAAACGGAAATACTGAACCGTTCATTAAAGCGCATTAAAAATCACCAAACTACACTGTTTAGGGAGTGCTATAAATTTAATAAATTGAAAACATTGCGCTGAATTTCACAATGCTTGAGCAGTGACTAAAGAAAGAAACCTCAGATATTTACTCGTAAAAAACAACGCTACCCGTGCGAAGCTGGGACGATCCACTAGTTAACAAATAAAACTTACTCCCAAAAAATAGGCAGAGCCCTGTGAGGATGGAACAAGTAGTAACAATACCTAATAATTACTTTTATTGTCAATAGTAAATAGGATACATTTAAAATTTAGTACAAATGAAAATAATCAATGCAACGATATAACCATAGTTTTACATAAAATGTATGTGTATTTGTACATACGCGTAGTATATATACATAATTCATACAATCATAGCAAAACTACTTTATAATAAACGTTTCATTAATTTATATGACCGATAGATAGTATAAAATAAAACTAAGTTTGCAGAACAATAACACGTTTTTTTCGATTATAGTGTACAGCCCCATTTGAAGAAGTGCTTCGAGGGAATTGCGAAACTGAATTTCACGGAGGATCTCATTGTTACTCACATGAAGTCTTCAGAGGGTGAATTGGTCAAATTGACTTTCACAATAAACACAAACGCTGCGAGGGGACAGGTGATTACTCATTTATAACTAGCTAACATTCTACTTAAGATAATACTATATAAACTATATTTATTGGTGAACTTACAGGTGGAGAAATGGTTGGTAGAACTGGAGACGTCAATGTTAGATTCTGTACACAACGTGGTGGCGCTGTCTTTCGACGATTACGTACAGAGACCGCGGCAGGAGTGGGTGTTGGCTTGGTGTGGACAAGCTGTGAGTTCTAGTAATAACAATTTTAAAAAGAATTGTATTTTTACACCTTAGATAAAAACAATAAGAAGAAGATGCGGCAACCTCTGCCCGCGCGCGGTCCTACTAAACTGAGTACAATGTACTTGGTTTGCTTCAGTCGAGTTTAGTCCGCTACGATACTTCAAGTCGACGAGCTGACATAATCTTTGACATCGAAATTAAAATTTTCATACAATTCGCGCTTAAAATGCCTGGCTGTGCCTTTATTCAGTGCACAAATCATTCAAGGCGTAAAAACAAATCACAGGGAGTCACGTTTCATGCGTAAATACACCAAAAATATATTTACAAGCAAAATATTATTAATTTCGGCCATTTTATCCTTGAAATCTGACATGTTTAAGTGACAGAGACAGACTATACGAGCCCATCGCTCTATCTTTATCTTTGCGTCATGTCGTGTGTGTTCGTATCAGTTCGTATGGATGTAGTGCGGTGTGGTGATAAACCGATAAGGCCCATATTTAGTTGGCAATTTGTACGCTCACGCCGCATCTTCTTCTTTTATTTTTATCTAAGTTTTACACATACATAATGAACAAAGAGAAACATTAAAATTTAGTGAAAAAAGTTAACAAAGAAAAACTAATCGACGTAACAAAGAAAAAAAAGACAGAATGGTTATGAGCTCGGTCTTCAGCTCTAACTTACTCTTACTGAAAAGGGTGTCCTTAACAAATAAATTAATGAAAATTATTTTACGTTAGATAGATAAGAACTACGTGAGTTGTAGTGAAATAATTAAGATAAATAAAAGATGTTATTAAAGGAAAGAAAAATTTCGACACTGGCGGGGTTTGAACCCGCGACCTTCGGGTATACGCCCCCGTCGCTCTACCAACTGAGCCACAGTGTCAGTTGGCATCCAGCGCGAAATTTCTCTATCCTTTGTTTCTTTTTTACACGTTCAAGTAGTGTTTGCGTTTCCTACCTCCGAATTTTAACTAATTCGGACGGCCACTTGTCTACCTTTTCAGATAGAATGCAAATGTTGGAAACGCCTAACTATCACATAATTTAATGTTTTTTGACATGAATTCCTCATGTGGGGATTATTACTCATAAATAAAAGATGTTATTAAAGGAAAGAAAAATTTCGACACTGGCGGGGTTTGAACCCGCGACCTTCGGGTATACGCCCCCGTCGCTCTACCAACTGAGCCACAGTGTCAGTTGGCATCCAGCGCGAAATTTCTCTATCCTTTGTTTCTTTTTTACACGTTCAAGTAGTGTTTGCGTTTCCTACCTCCGAATTTTAACTAATTCGGACGGCCACTTGTCTACCTTTTCAGATAGAATGCAAATGTTGGAAACGCCTAACTATCACATAATTTAATGTTTTTTGACATGAATTCCTCATGTGGGGATTATTACTCATAAATAAAAGATGTTATTAAAGGAAAGAAAAATTTCGACACTGGCGGGGTTTGAACCCGCGACCTTCGGGTATACGCCCCCGTCGCTCTACCAACTGAGCCACAGTGTCAGTTGGCATCCAGCGCGAAATTTCTCTATCCTTTGTTTCTTTTTTACACGTTCAAGTAGTGTTTGCGTTTCCTACCTCCGAATTTTAACTAATTCGGACGGCCACTTGTCTACCTTTTCAGATAGAATGCAAATGTTGGAAACGCCTAACTATCACATAATTTAATGTTTTTTGACATGAATTCCTCATGTGGGGATTATTACTCATAAATAAAAGATGTTATTAAAGGAAAGAAAAATTTCGACACTGGCGGGGTTTGAACCCGCGACCTTCGGGTATACGCCCCCGTCGCTCTACCAACTGAGCCACAGTGTCAGTTGGCATCCAGCGCGAAATTTCTCTATCCTTTGTTTCTTTTTTACACGTTCAAGTAGTGTTTGCGTTTCCTACCTCCGAATTTTAACTAATTCGGACGGCCACTTGTCTACCTTTTCAGATAGAATGCAAATGTTGGAAACGCCTAACTATCACATAATTTAATGTTTTTTGACATGAATTCCTCATGTGGGGATTATTACTCATAAATAAAAGATGTTATTAAAGGAAAGAAAAATTTCGACACTGGCGGGGTTTGAACCCGCGACCTTCGGGTATACGCCCCCGTCGCTCTACCAACTGACACTGTGGCTCAGTTGGTAGAGC